>JACXSJ010002654.1:0-33777 GCA_014851325.1 Pentalonia nigronervosa | reverse complement strand
ATTATTATTAAATAATAAGCATAATATAAAATGTGCATGATCGATGAATTAACAATTATAGCTACAAAAAATAAATATTTTAAGCACATTTATACAGAGTGATTAATTTACTGTAGAAGACTATAAAAAGTTATATTCTGTATAACAGCATACAAACTTTTAAACTAACATACCTAATCATTTTTCTTCTAAGGGTATAACGCACATGAATTCGTACATTTCTGTCATAAAGTAAACCTGCTTATAACATCCTTGACTTAAAAATTGTACTTTGAAATGTAAATGTTGAATTATTGAAATATATTCAGAACTACGTTTACACGTTCTAATAGTCTTAAAGTAATCTAATATAATCTGCATATTATAATAGTTTTTGCTTTCCATCCTTGATCGGTTCAGATAAATTTGAAATGTCCGGTCTGATCATAATTGGACCGGAATTCTATCCGAAAGAGAGAAACCATATTAGATATTAATACCATCATACACGTTATAATAGGTATGCGTCAATCAATAATTGAATAATACATTTTTTATTTTGTTATCCACTTTTGTTTATTAGAGATCAGTCAACCGAATTATTGACGACCCCAACTAATGCTTGTTTAATAAATAACCATACTTAAATAAAAAAAATCTGTTTGCAAAATTTGTATATTTTGATACTTAAAATTATTATTATAGTATAAAAAGTATATAAAAATGTAGACATTTGGAAAAATTTAAAAATCTTAATTTACTTACACAGATGACTAACAGTTATAAAATGTATCTGGTGGGTCAAAAACATATCTTTTTAGACCTTTACTATGACAAAAACAAAATTAAAGTTTCACATTTATGGCTAATCAAATTTTTATTCTATAAAATCTTAAGCTTCTTTGACATATTTTCTAAATCTTAATCGGAGCGTTTTTCAAAATATAAATTCCTTCTAACTTAGATATGATTGAACAAGATTTCCATATTTTATACATTTTTATTTGTTGATCGCTTAAAGAGGAAATTCACACTTCGAAGATGTCTCATTTAAGCTATATGAAATATCACGCAATATTAATGATTTTACAGGATTAAAAACGAACAGACCAAAGTCTGACAATTTTATCCAGCTGAAGCATTCTTCTGTTTGAAGAGTGATATTCCGACCGTATTTTCATTATTTCGTCATATTTGCTTATACATCATAACGTAATAGTTATTAGATATTATATTAGTACCTACTGATACGAGTGATACGAATCATGCTGTGTAACGCACGCTCACTAATGTTAATCTACTTCGCACACACTAACAAGTCATCTCAGACCAAGTATGGTGATTTGCCTATTAGATCCTCCCGAGAAAATTACTCACTAGAACTATCACCCATTAATAGATGGCTAAAAAATAATTTTCGTGGGCCACACATAAGGGAAAACGGGCCGGAAAAATATTCACTTTGCCAAACCTTAAACTCTGAGCGGGCCCATGTTAATTGTTAATTGTAGTACTTGGAGGTGAAGGATCCACTCTTAATTTTACATTAGATTAGGTCAAGTCTTATTTTCTAAAGTTTTGCTGCGAATAAACCGTCCTGTGTAATATACGAGCTGTGAGATATCACGCGTTTACTCGTGTGCTCCGATGATTTTTTATAGTAAATTGCTTACTTTTGACTGATCAAATGCACCGGCGACGCAAAAACTGCGGTCGAACGATGACGACGACAAAGACGCGATCGCAATTATTGGGCTTGACACGAACGATCGCTCTACTTTTCATAGGAAAGTTCCCGGAAACCATCTTGTCGCCGCGAACACGCACAATGATTTGAAAACGCCAATCATTAAAACTCCAATTTAAAACGTAGAAACGGTTCGGCTGAAAACGAAACGCTCGAATGACCTGCGATTGTTGATTTTATTTCACCGCCTACCCCGCCAAAGTGTCGTCGCGGTTGACATCTCGTTCGAGAAAATTGTCCATTAATTTACACAAAACGACGGCCAAATGACTAGGTATACGGAATTAATAAGTTTTTCGTTCGATTCAAACGTCGACAAAACTGTCGGAACTGCACGACCGACCACGTCCACGTTAATGGTTTCTCACGACAGAAATTATATTATAGTAAACGTCCGTATGAATTATATTACAAATGAACGATTTTAAATTATTTTTAAGCCTTTGGACATTTTTACGACTTTTATAAGCTACAGTGCCGTGTGTGAAGACGTTATTGTATTATAACATTTTGAAGAGAAATTTTTATTTCTGCTGCAGTTGATTCAAAAAATAAAATAAAACGTTTACCTTGCTGCACCCTTTCACAACAAAATTAAAATCACTATCTCTGATTTAATATTGCCTCATTGCAATGGAAATATTGAACTAATTTAATAGTCTGATTTGATCTCACTGTTAACCGATGGTAAAGTGTCTATACTATATTATTATATTTTCACATAATATAAAATGGCCTGTTATTAACCATTTGAATTTTAGGTGTTATTTTGATGGACTCAGTGCAAATTTTTTAAATTTTTCACCATTCCATAAAATGTGATAATTATTTTCATATTTTAATTGCCACCAACATTATAATAGTTTTCCATTAATCTACTTCCCGATAACTATTTAGAGGGGAGAGGATGATATGGTGTTTGAAGTCTGAAATATTTCACAAAAATGTGAAACATTGGATTTTTATTAATTATTTCACTATTTGGTTCTGTTGCCTTACAGATATGAGCTTCTCATCAATTTAGGAGATATTTAGATAACAGTATTATACTAAACTATAATGTGTTATGTAAAAGTTAATTTTATAAAAAATAAATAATAATAATTGGAAATATTAAATACTATTTAAAAATATAATATGTAATAAATAATAATTTATAATAATGGTTATAACATTTCATAGTCACAGAATATATTAATATTAATTATATATACTATAAACAGAAAAGTTATGAGAATAACCGTGTAATTATAAAGAAAATATAACTATTTACCCAATATTCCATATACGTTTGTGTACTCATTAGGAAATTTTATTAATCAATAGTTATTAATTAATATGATATTTGTATTCATTTATAGAATTGTAGCTGAATTGAATAATATTTGATAGTATAGGTGCAGGGAATTAATTAAGTATGTTCTAATAATGAATTTGATTATTTCATTTTAGTATAGTCGTGGACTTTTAAATAAACAAACGTATAAAAATAATTTAATCATTTTATTAGCTTCAATAAAAGATATAATTATTAATTTTATGTAAAAATAAAAGTACCTAAACTTAAATTAAGTTAAGTTAATTTTATTTTCTAATTAACTTGTAACTTTTACAATCTTATAAAAGAAGATAAGTAACTTTTAACTATAAATTTAAGTTACATTTTTCAATGTAAACTTAACTTAACGAATTACAAAAATAGTTAACTTATTCAGCTTTGGAAATTAGTATGACTAGAATGAGTGAGATAGAGGTGACTTAAGTGAGACTGAAGAAGTAGAAATCAAACTTATGAATTTAGTAAATATGAAAAAAAGCCAGGTACATTATTATCAAATCAATTAATTTTTTAATTATTATTATTTCAATTTAATTTATAATGCATTAAATATTACCATGATTCATTAGCAAGAAAACTATAATCTCATAATATAGGTTAGGTTAGGTATACTTAACTATACCTAAGGATTTTTTTTAGTGTTTAATTTGTTTAAACATTGTTATTATGGTTTTTATGTATAAATAAATGTTATAATGAACAAAAAAAGAGTGATCTGAACATTAACATATATGCATTTATTATTTATTTTACATTTTAGTTGATTATAATAAAAACAAATATTATAGCAAAAGAAGTATATTCGATATTGCTAAATAAAAGTTTCATAAAATACAACATATTATTAATAAAATTTAAGAAAAAAAATGTATATCAATGAAGTTTTTAATTTAATTATTTTAAAACATGCAAAAAAAAATTATTATAGTTTTAATAAAACTTGAAATATTTCAAAATTTTATATTTTACGAAATGTTCAAACACTATGTGTTTAGCAAATATTACTTCACATGAAAAACTCTCAGACATTGTATCTTGTCAGACTTTGATAAGTATTATTTTATCTGAAAGAAAAAAACTTTCTACAGTCCACATTGAACTGCAATTTTTTATTTTATTTCAAATAATAGTAAAAATTAATTTGTAACAAAAAAAACTAAATATTATATTTATTTTTAAAGACATATTTTAGAATTTGAGATTAATATATTTAAAAACCGAGTTCAATATGATCTGTAAAATATAACCCTAAAGTAGTTTAAAATAAAAAAATGATCAGATTTGATTAATTCTTTAGGAGAGGATTATTATTCCCGTAGAGTGTATTTTTGTGGACAAAATGATATTAGCGCCGGGCGCCTTAACGTTGTGTGTGTACCATGTATATATGACAAACGATAATAATATGTCTAATTGAATAATATATTGAGTCTGATTAGTTAACATAAAATTTACTATTGGTTATAAATTACATTTTAGACTCATAAATTACGTATAATATATTATATAGTTTCATATTATGTACCTTAAACTATATACGAACCTGAACGTTATTAGCATTGAGTTATGGCTAGCCTCTTTAAATACAATTACAAATTAAATAATTGTTATTTATTTATTTTACTGTGCCTAGAGGGTACCATATTTACACAATACCTCTTAACAACTCAAAATGTATTTTCCAATGCTTTTCATTATATTTTAACACAAAATTCATGTTTCGTGTAATTTTTGAAAGTTCATACGTATTTTTAAATCATGGTCATCAAAGCGTAACATTCATGAGCAACATCAATCAACAAACCAAAGAATTTGTTATCCCTTCGTTCAGAATTCTAAAGATCAATTAAAAGACACTAAATTTACATAAATTACATTAACTTCAAACAAACTTTCCAAACAAATTACAAATTATAATTGTTAACAAAATATTGTATACTAAACTATTTAACTAGCTATAATTACCCGGCATTTCATGGGAATAAGTAAAGCCAAGATGGTTGATCGCCTGTGGTCGATAATAATAAATAAGTAGGTAATATATTTTTTTTAGCTTTTAACCAATATTGCGAATAGAAATAAATGAATATGATTTTAACATTATTAACAACGATAGTGAGTAGTCACTCTAAAATAACTGTATCAATCTATTATCTCAACTTTCTTTGAATCGTCAAAATCGGTAGAGAGTGTTTTGATACTAATTATTATGAGCCTCAGTAATATATTTTTCATTTTATATTATAGGGATAGGTAATAGGTTAACAGAGCTCAGGACTTAAAGCATTTGCTTAATTTTTATAAATTGATTTAAAATGTAGCAGAGTGCTATGAAAATATATGTCATGTTACAACAATTTCAATTATAAAATTTTAAAGTTCTTTTTTTGCTTTTTTTGACAATTTTAAAAAAAAAAATTCTTATTTCTAAATTTTTTACTTTTTTGATGATATAAAATTAAAAAAAAATGTGGAAATGTCTAGTTTTTTTTCAGTTTTTTTACATAATAATATTATATAAACTTTATGATTATGTTAGCCACTGACCTACCCCGATTTTTTCCAATGATTTTCTCCTCAAAATTTATTTTTGATAGAATTAATATTAAAAATCCTACTTGTATTAGTCTGTCTTTGTTATCATATCTACTTTGTTGGATAGTCTATCGTTGCAGAGCTAACAAAAATATTCCAACGTTCAAAATAAAACTGGATTAAATTTTTTTTTTTATAATATAATTTTGTTTAAATATTTTTTGTTATCTTCAATAATATGGTTTGCACAATTAGAAAATTTATCTAATACTTCATTATGTAAAAAAAATATAGAAACTTTTCCTATTTTTTTTTTTTTTTTTTGTATTTTAAGTCATTTTTTTTTTTTAGTTAAATATTTTTGTTTAATTTTATGTTTTTTAAATCCATATTTGAGTGCTTATAATAATATTTTTAAGCGCTTATTTTAATGATTTTAAGTGCTATATGTCCCGAGCCCTGTTAATAAGGTAATAAATTAAAAATCGAATATTTTTAATTACATACTATAAAGGGTATCCATTGGCTACAGATGATACAATTGTTATTAGCCTAAATAACGAAATATAATACAATACACTAATACAGAAAATTATATTCAACCCTAAAAATGTTTTATTATCTGTAACCAATGAAAACTCTATATATAAACGAAAAAAATATTCAATTGTCGTGAGCCAAAAGAAAATGCATGTGTGAGCCATCCCACAGAAATATAGCAACTTATATGGGTTAAAATCGAAGCTACAAACACTTCCCAAGTCTCAAGAAATCTATTGATGTAACTTTAATTGAAAAAAAGTTCAGCAGTTTTAGAGTTTATAGAGGATGAACAAACACACATATATTCATGTTTATATATTAGATATTTATTACATATTTAAGTTAATCAAGTAATAGTTCACAATATAATAACTATATAATTATAATCATTTATTTTTTTAATATCAAGTAGGTATACGAACGTTGGTAAAATATATATGTAGTGTAAATAAATATTATACATTAAAAATAAAATGTTTAGTATATAAATATTTTAATTGTATCGTAAACATTTTTATTTACATTATTGAAGATAATAATCGTCCTTTACTGTCGGTCTATGCTCATATTGTAAAATATCAATTAAATACGATTTGTATATTTTTATTACATTAACGTTGCTCAATTATAATGTATCAAACAAATTTTGAATTTAATATCTATAATCGCAAAATTAATTTTAACCGTGTTACCTACCAATATAATATAGGAAAATATGAAAACAAGTGTAATAGTAAAATGTGTTTTTAATAACATTTTATTTATTCTCCAGGACATCATTTAAAACGTACTCATTTTTAATCCTACTAAAGTATATGGCATCAAAATTAAGTTATGTTTCAGTTTTATTTTTTATGGCCCTTTCTGAACTCCGTTATTTTTTTCAAACTATATAAAGAATTAATCACTGAAGGTAACAGGAATACTCTTCCATCATGAAAAAAATGAAGCTCACCCATTATAAAATAATGTTCTGATTATAACAAATGATTACGACGAGTTCAGGTGTTTTTTTTTCAAAATAAATCTGTTCTGATCATAATGTTATTTTCAAGTAACGAACGTGAAAATAAAATATCATTTTATTTTTAAATTTAAACTTTTATAGATAACAGAAAAGACATATTTTACCGAGTCGTTATTTCCACGCAGAGAAAATACGAAATGGAAATTTTGAAAAATCGTCATAACAACGACGACGAGAAGTCAATTTATTATTTGAGTAGTTTATTTGTATGCTTTCGATATTCTGATGGGTTCGTGCTGCGTATATACATTATACACATATACATATGTATTTGCATTGCAAGATAACAATAATATATACAATATACTTATAATACAGGTATTGGAATACTAAAAAATCAACGTGCACAAGGACGTATTTTTTTAAATAAATAATTTATAATGGGAATGTGTGGAATGTGTGTAATGTGTTACTATGATGCTGACATAATATTAATACCTACATATGCATCATAATTATACTATGTGTATGTTATTTGTAATATATTATTTCAAATACTTTCTTTGTCCGTACACACTATACAGAGTGATTCTTTTATCACACAACACCAGATGTAACCAGTACAACCTAAACTGACTTGAAAAGCGCATCGTTCGCATTAACCACTGTTATACACCTACCTATACTGTTCTGCTTAAAAATAATCGCTCAGTGCATCGACAATGCGTTTCATCATGTTTTTAGCAGTCTTATTACTGACCAAGTATTGACGACGCATATGTGAGTGGCATGTAGTGGCGGCTTGAACTTTTTTTCCTTGAGTCACATATTTTAATATTTTTGTACAACCTACTCTTAACATTTGTCTCACTGCACTACAAATAGAGAATTCATAGATCGTTACTTTAGTGATTAAATAATGGGTATTTTATTAGTAAGTCATTACATAATTAATTGTGGAAGCCCTTTATTACCCCTCAGACTCGTGGAAAATCGCCCACCCATTAGTATTTTTGTGAACCCGTGATTCAAATATACCTCCTTCGAGCTTCCACTAGTGACGTATAATAAGTACGAAAGGGTACGATTCATTTTACTCGCCGCAGAAAATCCGTTGATGATTATTTAAAAATACAAAGGAGTAATATTTACTTGCGCTACTATGATATGGCCGCAAACGAATTATTGGGCTATTTTGTATTTCGTCGAACCGTTGAGGAAAGTCGATATACCTACTAGAAAAACTTCGCAATTCAACAATTAGGTTTTGGTATTTCCAAGCGTGGTTATTGGAAAAATGGATAAACTATGCAAATATTGTAGAGCATTCAAATTAAGAATGAAGCACCAGGAATGTGCTGTGCTAGCGGAAAAGTAAAATTGCCAGAATTTCGTCCACCACCCGAACCATCATCAACGTTGTTATCAGGCGACACGAGAAAATCAAAACATTTCTTAACAAACATGCTTTTACGCAAGTGCAATTTTTGTTTCCAAATGACATCATTCGATGCAATGAATATCGTGCGCGTCAATTACATGCCAACATTCAAAGTACAAGGTCAAATTTATCATTGTGCTGAATTATTACTACCACTGCTAGATACGGATCATAAATGTATCCTAATTTATTTCATGGGGAACACTGATGAACAAATTGAGCAACGTTGTCGATACAATATGGACACTAGACGTAGAATTGTTGCGACTCGCCTTTGCAATAACCATCAACAAAGCACAAGGACAATCGCTACAAGTGTGTGAACTAAATTTGGAAAATCCATGCTTCTCACATGGACAGCTGCATCTGGACTGCTCACTTATCGGAAAACCTTCCGTTTTATTTATGTACGCACCAGAAGGAAAAACAAAAAATATTGTGTATCCAAAAGCACTTCAATATAGCATGCAATCGAAAATACGAATTGTCAAACTTTTCTCGATAAAACGAATAAAAATACATAATGATCCAAAATAAATTGAATATTATTGTAACGATATTACTTAGTAATTTTAACCATTATATTAAAAAATAAAACATATTGTTCATATAGATTTAACGTTATTAATATATTTAATGGTTAACGAAATACATGGTATCAGCTAATACTATATAGTTCAGAATAAAAGAGGCCTACAGGTTTGTATAATTTACTTCTAATAAACAATTATATTATGATACAACAAATTACGTTAAGTAGTCTAAACAAGTTTTTTCTTTTCACCGTCATTAGCGTTGGGATTAGTCGTTGATGTTTCCACACACCCCCTTCTAGCCTAACATAAAATATGAGCCATATTTACCTCTCGGCTACACACACACACACACACATCATATTATGCATAAACGCACATTATAATTATTGACTTTGTTAATAAATTAAAAGTTAGTATTCCGAATAAAATACTTGAGATACTCTTTATTTCAAAAAATATTAACATTTTTTTAAAATATTTCTTTTATATGATTTTAAGTCATTACAAAACATTACATTTTTTACTATTTTTTACTATTTTTTAACGTTGTGACTTTGTATGTTTTATATTCTTTTGAAATATAACATAGATTTTTAATTTCATATTTAGCTTTAGAATAAAGAATTAATAATATATGATGCCAATATAAAAAAATAAAAATAGATCTAATAATATAAATAGAAAAATATTTTTAAAAAAAAAAAATGTTGTTTATAACGGACTTAAATAATTAATGTTTTTCCGTACTTAATAAAAAAAATAATCTACATATAATGTCTGCGCATCATGGTGTGTCCGAACAGTACTCGACAAATGCTTAGGCAATATAGGATATGTTAAATCCGCGAATCCTTTTTAGGTACCCTATCTACGTTTAATGTGTTTATATAGATAATATAATATGCATCGCCATTTAAGACTAAAGTTATTTTACTGTTATTGTACGCAGCGATAGACACGTTTTTAGTAAAAAAAAACTATACAGAAAATATCTTCGTCTTGACCTATAAATTTTTATTGGTATATGTCGATGACTTACAAGTCTCCGGGTGTGACTCCCTGATCAAGCTTCGCCAGCACACAAGTGTAACGTAGGTCCATGATATACGCAATGGGTCCACCTAAGTACGTATTATTGTATCTATAATATATCGACAGGCGAGAAACGTTTGGCAGATGGAGCGGAATGCGTACCGTCCGTCACCGGTGGTCATATAAGAGCACTCGCAGTACAAAAAGCTTTTACGCGAGAATACGAGGGATAAAAGTTTGGCGCCGGTTTGACGTGATGGTTTCACGAAAAAAAATATACCCCTCAGACGGAGGAAATAGTTGTGGATGACTGCCGCAGGGGTGGTGCAGCTATAAAGGCGATGCAGGTCATAGGAAGAAAATACGAGTCGGTGGACTGACGGGTGATCGGACGGGCGGAAGGGGTAGGGTGAGACCACAGCTGACTGTGCCCGGGGAGGGGGAGGGATCGGATCGAGATTTGAGAGCTAACAATAAACGAAATTGATATCTGTTCGCCCGTGACAGTTGATAAGTAGCATGCACTTCTGGAAACTCTAAATTGGTGTATTTTTGCTGAAAACGCGTGCAAAAAACGTATTTTTATTATTATCGCAAAGACCACTCAATATATATCGCTATCGTAAACCATGATATTATGTATTATTATCATTGTTAACGGTATAATTCAATTTATTAACGGAAGACCATGTTTGTGTTTTATTTGTAAAAACCAAAATGTTTTCGATCGTTTAAATTATAATTTAAAACTTTATTTATAAACGATGGTGATCATAGAGTTTTAATTCCGTGCATATTCAAAGTAGAATACCTACTTAGATTGATAAACAATATTTAGATGCCCACGTGAACAGAAGTGAATCTAGGAATGAAAAAACAAGTGAACTTAACACAAAATATGTACTTATATATGTCAAATAAATATAAATTAAATAATCGTATCTTTAAAAAATGATAATAATAAAACATATACGAAATATTGTAGGTACTGTTAGAGACTAAAATATTACATTTTTTTTTTTTTTTTGTAAAGAACTAATTTAAACGAAAAACCAAACCGTCTTCGAAATCGTTTCCGAAATGAGGCTGATGCATCTAAAAGCCGCCACTATTGTCTTCAGCCCTGCACGTGACATATACCGTATCCGATATCAAACAAAATAATAGAGTTATTATTATTTATAAAGTTTAAATAGCTTATATATATATGAGGAATGCCATAGAAAACTACAAAGCAGAACGCCTCTGGAATATATTCTGCTCTATATAATACACTCTCATCTGAGCTTTATGAATTCGTATAAATAATAATAACCGTTGGTTCTGCAATAATAAACGATATTTTTATTATACATAAACGTGTTTGGAATACAAAATTAAAAAATAAGCGTGGTCTAGTTTGAAGAGTAGTGAAACGACTAGTAAATCGTAAATAAAGGTAATTCAAATATTATATATAAGTATTAACGTACAAATCTACCGAGAAAATAATACTATTGTGTTAAGATGTAAGTAGTGTATTATATAGCCCATATATTACGCTATTATATGGCCTTACAATAGACTTTTAGAGATAGTTTAAAATCATTCCAATAGTACGAATATATACAATGCACACAAAAAATCACATCTTTCATCCACCACGGTATTACTAAATAATGGGAAATGTAACTTTCATTATTTATACAGACGCAATTTAGGAGGATTGGGTGTCCTTAATATTTTTTTTAACACCAGTTTTGAAATCAGCTCCCTAATAATTAATTACGTATGCAGTTTGTGATTAATTAATTATGTTTTATTGTATATACATTAATATGTGCAGTAGGTACAAAGTCATCAATAAAATATTTATAATTATATTTATTATGGTTCTTAAAGGAGGTGTAGAGGTGGCAATTCTTATTGTTTGTCCAATATCACGACACTAACTGGAAAATATGGGGCTTCCGGTCTCCAGCCGTTTCGTTGAAATTGTGCCACTGATAATACGTACACTTTTTCTCAAAATCGTTTCATGAACGTCCATTAAGGAAATTTAGGTCATTTTTATCATTAAATCAAAATACATTAAGTTTAAGACACTAAATTTTAATTTGTTTTTTTTTTTTTGTAAGTTTAAATTATTTTTGTATATTTGAATCAAAATACGTAATTTTAGATTATAAATAAAAAAAAAATATTTTAAAAATAAGATAAAAGTATGTACAATGTGCATTTTAAAAAATACCTAAATCGACGTTAATATAAAACTTACACTTGAACAGAAATGTTATTTTTTTTCAAAAAAACTAAACAAATTCAACAATTGTTATAATCTTGATAAATACATTTAATAATTATATCTATTATACATCCAGTTATCCGGTACCTGCTATTATTACAAGTATATTATGTTGATATTAGCTATGCGTTTATATATATTTTATTGTGTATATATAATAATAAATTTATATATATATAAATATTTTTTTTAGACTGTTATTAACATTTAAAAATAGTTTACAAGAAAACAGCAATTTGTTGTATTTATTATGTAGTCAAAACTATTGTATACTGATATTCAAAAATGTTTACTAAAAAAAGATTAAAAGATTAAAAAAAAAACTTTTCACTTAACGCAAATTCATAATAAAATAAAATTTATATATATATATATATATATATATATATATACGAGTATATAATAATATAATATCTATGGTTTATTAATGTATAGAACAAATTAATTTATGGTTTGTATATAAAAATATATATTAATATGTATTTTTAATATTTTAGGGCAATATGTTATTTATTATATGTATACTATCATGTGCGCTAAAAATAAGCGTCTAGATCTAGATAATTATTGAGAAATCAAAACAACTAGATAGGTAATAAAAGTTTTATACCTACACACTTATGTATTTTGGAAAAATTATGAAATCGACTATCTGAAAAAAACTCATAAATAGTTTTTAATACAAAAACAGACGGACATCTCATACAAACGAGCCATCGAAATACGATATACCGTACAATTAATAACATTTTAGCGGTACTCGAGTATACTGTACATCGACTCGCGGTCGTCGTCGCTTTTAGCGTACAGGCAACGCCGACGTACCTATATCGTTCAAACGAAGAGAAGAAAAAAGCAACCGTCATAATATCGATAATAGTGTTTAAAAACCGCCTGCGCCGCCGCCGCGTGACCTGCGGAATCCATCGAAAGCAGCCTAACCGTGGTTGCGGTGCTCCGGGTTTATGCCGACGGAATTCGGTGTCCGCGTGCTGATCGTGTGTCGGCGGTCGTGTGCGACTCCCATGTCGCGAAACACGTCCAAATGCTATCCTACACACATTCAGTTCAGATAACGGTACAATTTTTACACAGTTAATCTCACAGGTAAACTGCACAGTTAAACTGATCGTGTGTGGGCCCTTTAAGAAGCTACGACCACGTCGTCACGGCACACCGTCGCCGTCTACAACGGCGTTTGATCGTAATACGAATATTGTGTTCTACGATAACCATAACGATGATTTCAATTTATATATTTATAAGGCGGGAGAAAAAAACGTACGGCGGCGGTTTCGATTTGATTTCGGAAGTAAATTATTCCTCTGAAAAACGAGTTCGATAATTGAAGAATTATTAATGCAATGCGCCCACAGCGTAAATATTAATTATATATTTTTTAAATTACTATAAATCGTTTTGCATATAAAGTAGTTTTAATCCCGAAAGCTCGCTTAAATGACTTTTCGTCGTGCTTCATTGATCCATCACATTTCCTTATCATCTGCACCACACAAAGTGAAAACTATAGTCGACACCCCCCCCCCTCCAAAAAAAAAAAAAAACATACTTGACTGGACGCTAGAATGTAACTGAACTCTATTGGCCAATAACTTTTATGCCTTTAAACAAGGTATGGACACTACTGACTGGCTCGTAAACCATATAACGGGCCAATTAATCGATCTTTTAATATGGGCACGTAATGGCACGTATATCGGCTTACCTCAAAGCAGCTGACTGAGCTCGGCCATGCTTAACATTACAGGAGCTTTATGGACAACTATCTTTACGATCATCGCGACAACCGTCCATCGTTCCTTTATAAATCATCAAACATCCCCTTTCTATATTTAATATAAATTTTCCGCCTACAAAAAAAAAACTCCATTTTTAATCATTCTTTAGTTATTACACAGACTACCTATGTTGATTGTTATTATGTATATATTAATTGTATAACCTAATACGTTTAAATTTAATACCTAGTCAAACCTTTAAAACTAATTGAAGTACAATATTTTAATTTAAAAAAAAAAAAAATTGAGAATTTTACAAGAATCTAAATTGCAATTAAAAAACTTCAACGGTACGTGTTATCCGCTTATTAATAATTTAGTTAAATAATTATTATCAAAATGAAAATTATAATGGTTTTTTAATTTTAACTGATGCAAACTGTATTATTATAATGGTGGATTGAAACATTTTAAAGTTCTATTTACTTACAGCTCTTCTTATTACTGACTAAATAATATCGCCATTTACTACGAATTTTGAATAAAGTATAGTTATTAATTATTTAGAATAAGTTATTACCATTTAAAATAGAAATTTATTGAATTCATTGAATAAAAACAATTAATTACTAAGGGAGATCCAAGCTTAATTTATCAGTGTGTTTAAAAAGCAAATATCATTTAACTTGAATATAAATAATACATTTTATATCATTTGCGCTTCATTGGTTTTAGTCCGACAAATTTTAGTTAACAAATATGTAATTACATTTTTAAATAATTTATTATTAAGGTTAATATTGTAAGTACGGTACAAATTTATTGTTGTTACTTATTTATGTTATTTACGTCTTGTTGAATTTTAAAATTAATTACCCGGAATTTGTGTTTATAATATGTAATTTTTGTTGTTTTTTTTTAAGTATTTTGCTATTGCATTCTAAAATAAAAATCGATTGAAATCATTTTAACAGCAACTCATTCATAAATCACACATGAATAAATTCTTGTCATATTCCCCGTCCAATATATTATGTCAATATAAATTCGTTGTTTAATATAATAATAAATATTTATAGTTTTGCTTTTTTTTTTTTTTGTGAATTCTATTCCACTTTATCACGTTGACGTTGTGATTTAGGAAAATAAATGTCTTTGTACACTAAAACAAACATTCGAAATTCATTAATTAACGACTTGTAACAAACGATTTATGTAGGAATTATGTGATTGAGAACAAATCGACGGCTCTGAGATAATTTCAAACAAAATAACGGGCACGCTGAAAAAAAATGAAAAAATATAAATAATATTATTATGGTCACTGAAGTAGAAATTGCCTGTACAGAATACATACCATCGCTTATTAAAAAAATAAAACATAATGTGCCATACCTCTTTTTTTTTTATTCGTGGTCCAGCTTCAACAACTAAGGTTATTAACTTAAAAAAATATATAATATTATTTATTAATGCTCCGAAATATGAACAAATACATTGGTTTTTTTAGAATAGATTATACATATCGATACAAATTTGAGAAGTATATTTTGTTGATGTCATCTTCGATTGGGCCAAACCTTTAAAGAAATTGTCTGGCATTTCTAGATTACTTTTGGATTCCATGTGGTTTCGACAGTAAACTAGGAAGTACTTGGTTGTAAGATATTCACCACTGGTTTGGCACTTATCTTTGCATAAGACAACGTTGAGTGAACTGTTCGTAATCTATTAATAATTATTTCATCTTTGCGGTTGAATAATATGAGTTTAGACCAGTATTCCGTAGTATATTTGATTTTTCTTAGTTTGTTATTTGGAATATGCCGCCATTCGGATTTCCATAAGTTGGTACAATAGGTGTGTTAACATTCATACAAATGTCATTGAGCGAATTTCTGTCATAGGGTTATTGAATGTTTGGTGAAACTCTTTTATTTTACTCGGAACAGTCAAACTATTATATGGTACAGTGGTAAATGAAAGCCATCACATAATATTATACTTTCTGTTAGTAAAATAAAGTTATAAAACAAGATACGTATTTAGATACAAAACGTAATAAAAGCACATAAAAAAATATTTATTTTCAAATTGCACAATATATAACCATATAATATTCTACTGTTATATATATGCATAAAATGTAACATACTATTATTTGTTATCGGTTTTAAAAAAAATAATCAGACAATTTTATTGCGTTTGGTAAATAATATTAGTTTAACATAACGTATTATAAAAAAATTTATAAGCCAATTATTTTAGTAATAAGAAGACAAAGAATTTTCTTAATAAAAATGTTAACATAATGTTACAAATTGTAATAAATTACAAAAAATATAGTTTTTAAACATATTTGTATTATACTACATTTACTTTCAATAAAATACATTTTTTTTTTTTAATCGATGTATAATTATTGCATTCTTTGATTTGTGTTAGAAAATTATTCCCCTCTAAACGAGTATTTTACGATATTAATATACGGTATATTATATACCTATTTTACTTATCAATATTTTATTTCATGTACGTGTACACGATATAAAAATATTATATTCGAATTATTATATGATTTTTATGATAAGTTTTGTCCTTAACCAAAACCTTAATTAACGAACAAACTTTAGTTGGGTAAACTTTTTAACAAGAAAGCCGACTACATTCTTCGTTATTATTTTTTCATGATCTGCTGCGGATTGCCCAATTATTGGTTTTTAAATCATTTTGTTCAAATAATATGTTTTGAAGTAATTTAATATCCTAAGATGAGAATTGATTATAGCTTTGTCGTATTATGTGAAACAATATTGGTAGTTACTTGTCCAAAATTAGTGTATTATTAATAAAAACTTTTTTTTTTCTTAAAGAAAGTTTGCTTTTATTTTTTAAACTAATAATAAATGATTATTAAATATCGTGTTTTGTTTTATTGCCACTACTCGGAAACTGTTATTTTCAAAGAGAAAAAATACTGTCTGACTTTTCTTTTTATACTTTTATTTTCAGCCACATGTTATCTAATATTTTCTTAGTTTTTATTTTCGTAACTCAATCAGAATCACGGACGTTAAAAAATCGAAAATATATTTTTTTTAACATGACATTTTGTAGAATAAATGCGTAAAATGTGTAAAATACTAATGTTTCATGGTAAATCAATGGTGTTTATTTACTGCAATAGAACAGCTACAATACGATTCGATAAAATACAATTTTATTCAAATGAAATCGTTTTTTGTTTTGACGGCTAAGGTTAAACACATTAAAGGGATTTTAAATGCGTCGTTTATAAGGAGTTCTGTATAGGCAATAATACAATTGCCTGTGTGCTAGGACATAGTATTGTATGCATAGTAAATGATCATAAATGTGTGTGAAGATGTGATTATAAGATGGGATACGTTCACTGTTCTCGCAGGCACACGTCAGCATTTCATATGACTTAATTTATCAATTTCCAATCCGTCATGCCGATAGATCAGATGATGCAATTTTGATATAAATGGATTTGATCATTTTAATATGTTTACTTTGGATCCTACAAACAGCTGATTTAATTTATTTATCTGAAAAATAATACTGTAGCGAATGTCGTCATCAACATCGTACATGACTCGTATTACGTCAAGCACGACTAATATGCTGAGTGTGAGGAACGGCAATTATGGTATGTGCAGCTGACTGGAGTTTCTGACAAGCATCGATGTGTGACACGACCGGTCGGGACTCTAGGCAGTCGTGGCGTGACTCAAACAAGAAGACCCAACGGACGACCAGGGCAACCTACAGCGGATATCGACACGGCACACCACAGACCGATCGGTAACCCTCGTAGTTATAATATGTTAAGATTAATAATAATTGTAATGGTAATAATTAAATTATGAAATAATAATACACAGTACATATTTAGTATATACGTTTGAGTACTTTACTTATATAAGGTAACCCTGATCCTAACAGTAATATCGCACACCGAGGTCGAGTCCCCGAGACCTCATAAAAATAAATAAAACCAACACCGTTGTATAAGAACACGTACGACCCGTGGAAGAGGGGATGTTACAATACTAATTTAATAATTCTGCGTTAATATTAATTTAATAGAATATCAGATTAAAAAAGGTACTCAACATTAGAATAATTAAACAATACCTATAAGAAATAATAGAACTTTAACGTTTAAAAAAAAAATATCTATTTTCTTACCATTTACATAGGTCTGTCAGCCAACATAACTAAGTGTATTCTATGATATTATTACTATTAAAATAATTAATTTTACTATTAATAACAGAGAAGGTTGAATTAATTTTTGCAGAAAATATCACATTTGAAAATGTCATTGAGTGTATAAAAAATCATAATGCATTTTAAAAGTTTCAAGCATCCACAAAAAATGTTTTTAAATTGCAACAAAATAAATATCATTATCATTCTTTATCTAAATATCTAATTTCAGCCGAATTTGAACTTAAAATGTCTATAAAAAATTATTTTTTTAATATATTTTTTCGATTTCTGGATACACTATAAACTACTTATAGTAGTTATATAAACTACCTATAAAATCTTGTTTTAAATTTTCAATACTTAGCTATAAAATCTGATCATTTTATACACTTTCAACTCCTAAATAATTTGCAAACATTTAAGATCTTGATGAATTTGGTCAAAATTTGAAGTTTAAATGCTTATAAAAAAAAAATTGTGACTATGTATTTTTATTAATTTTGATCTGATTTTTTAACAACTTATAAAAAATCTTGTATTAAATTTTCAAAAAATTTGACTATATGGAATTTTTTTATCGATATTTAAAGAAAAAAAATTTGAAAAAAACCAAAAATAGGTCTACAATTAGCTCAAAAATTGTCATAATATTTTTAATTTTTTTTTTTTGTTTTGTAAAAAAATGATAGTCTAAACATTTTGTGAAAATTTCAAACGTCTTCAATTATGCCTTTTTGAATTACATCAAAATATGAAAATCGTTCCCGGAGAAAACGGGTGAACATCCAATGTCTAATTTCAAACACTTATAAAAAATTAGTTGGAAGTTTCAGTATTTTTTTTTTTTTGGAAAGATAGAAAAACTTAAAGATATCTTTTTGTTGAATTTTCAAATCTTAAACATGAAAAGAAAAATTTTTATGAATTTTCAATTTAAAGAAAACTGCAAATTTTTGTGATATATTATGTATTTTGTCGAAATTTTAAATTTAGACGCTTTTAAAAATCTATTGGAAACTTATGCTCTACTTTTTTTTTAATTTTTTATTTAAAATAAGTTATGAAGATCATTGTATTACATTTTGAAGTTTTTTAACTGACTGAAAAAATTTTCATCGGCAATAAAAAAAATCCCGAAAATTTATTATGTTTATAAATAGCTCAAAAAAGTCAAAATATTTTGAAAATTCTTATACAAATGTTCGGTAAATATTTCATGTACTTGCGGTCATTATTTCATTTGTTACATTAAAAGTAAAAATAAATTTTGTCAAAAATTTGCTTTGCGAAAATATTTCTTTTTTTACTTAATTTTTTTTTTTGTTTTTTCCGGCACGTTTAAAAACTATTGGAAATTTTTCATTTTTGACCCCTCAAAGTACCAACTAGATTCACTTTCATATCAGAAAAGAAGTTGATGAAGAAAATCGGAGCACTTTTTCTGGATTAAAACGTGACAACAAACACAAAAATAAAAAAAAAACACACAACATTTCAAAATCAATACATTCATTGCTCCACTCAGAGTTTAAAAAAAAAAAAAGGTAGAATACGATATTACGATTTGCCTTGGCTTAAGAAAAAAATTACTCCAAATGGCCAAATATAAGATTATTTCTTAGTTATAACATAACAATACAATTTTATAGAGCAGCAACGATCAAGATGTGTGCATGGTTTTTATTTTTATACTTCTTAAATAATTCAGTTTTTATATAGTGGGATCGTACTTTAACATTTCATCAAGCAATGCTACATGTTACGATGATAAAAATGTTAAATCGAGTACTATAAATTAACAATTTTATAAAAAACGATAGTAATAATATGTTCTTGTAACATAATATAACTGATCTAAATGAGTTATAATTTTTAAATGCATATAGTGTGTGGTCGAATGAAATATGAGCTGAAAGTCCGCAGTTTTGTCAGGTGTTGTGCTGACTGCAGTGGGACGACGATAATATTATTATGATAGGTATTTATGATTGTTTTATTTTTTATTAGTCTTTTAAAATTGAGAGCGGGTCATACGTGCAGTGTAAGAAACGGTACATAAAATATTATTGCAACGGTTTTTATTTTTCGTTAAACCATTATTGATTATAAACACTACACAGCATTAATTAATCGTCTGTATACGAAATACGAGATTATCCTTTATAATGATGCGTAGCGCGCCTGTTGTACAACAAAATGGTCGAAAAAACTACGGCTACGATTGAATATTATAAGAATTGGAGATGATCTACAACAGTGCCGTGCACGGTTGAACTGCAGAATTCCGTACACCGAATTCCAGAACGGAACACACCCGCAGAAGGTAACTTATTTATGTTTATCCGCAATACCTCCGCGTACACGCGTATTATAATATTATTGTAACATCACGGAATTTAAGGCCCCCTGTTAATTTTCATTTTATGAATATTTCCCTCTCCGATTAACAGTAATATGTGTATTTCCCCCATGTGAAAGCTGACGGTCACCATCGGACGGCTGTTGGTTATTGTCGTCGCCGGTATGCGACACAGGACAACCTGTTTCACCGAAAGTATTGTAAATTCGTCACGTATAACGACACTGGACGACAATAACAAACCACCAACGACCAAGTTCGTCTGTCGCCTGATGTTAAGATTTTCTCCAGTATCTGACTGATCTAGTGAAAAACTCCAACAAGTCGCCTACTCGGGTATTCAAACCATGTGTACAGTGTTCACTACAGACAACCCCAAACGGCCACTATCATTATAAAAAAAATTGCATACATAAATATAATCAAAAATCTCGGAATTTTGTCGTACCTAATTGTGGTCGGGCGCCCAGAACATGGCCGCAATAACATTTTTCTTAATCTCTCCAACTTCCCCTTGATATTATTTATAAATACGTATTTGCTATTTTGCTATTATTATTTTATTTTGTGATATTCGTTTCACTGTCACATGATTATACTATATAGGTTCGAGAAAAGTGTTGTGTTTTAGATTAGAAAGGCACGCGGTCTGTGCAAGTAGGTACAGCTACAACTACAACTATCAAATACAGAAACACTGAACGGTATGTGCGGTATGAGAGGTCCGACAAAGGCGCATACTACCGCATAGTAAATACGTGTATAGCGTGCCATACACGAGCCTTTGCGGCGCGTCCGTAAAAAATAATACGCTGAAGCCGCCTAGGCCAGTGGGTCTAAGAGTTGTGGTCTGCGGTGCTATCAAGCAGAGCTTTGAAAGTTTTAACTCCGATCCATACAATGTATCGACACGAAAAATTCCCATCAGCGTTGTTGTTTGTATTAGAAACATGAGTTTTGAAATCACGTGGAAAACACAAATGATCATTTCATTGTAGTGTCCGATAATTCGATTTACAAAAGAAATTTATAAACTAAATAAGTTACTTTTTATATTTCAACAAATGAATGTTAGATGCAGTTTATTAACATTTATTTATATATTGTTACCATTAGTTATAGAAAAAAAAATAGGTATTAATTTTTTTTTTTTTTTTGTTAAAAAAGCCTTTTAAGACCATCCCATCTTACACCCACTCTTACATTCTTCTCTATTCATTGCTCTTTTTTTCCAATGCGTTCTTCCACCTAGCAATTGTACATCCTTTTTGACTAAGTCTTCCTATCCTATTTTAGGTCTTCCAAGTCTTTCCCACGCGTGTTTTGTTCCATCATTACTTTTATTAATTCATTTTAGCCCCTTCGAGCATGGCCTGCCCATTGGAATTTTCGATTTTTTTATCACCTCCATTATATTTGTGCTTTGGAATAACAATTTGAATTCTGTATTTTTTCTCCTTCTCCATTCTCCGCTGATGTTATCCTTAACTGGTCAAAAGATTTTCCTCAGTAATTTTCTTTCCAGTAATAAAAATTTATTTTCTCAATGACCATGTTTCTGCTTCATACAGAATTACTGAATGGTTAGTGAAATATATAATTGCTTTTTTAGTTCTTTAGATGATACTCGGGAGCTTAATATATTTGCTAACCCATAGTAACATTTATTACCTGTTTGTATTGTAACTGCAACTTCACTGGCTATTTTATTATGTTCTGTTACTATTGCTCTAAGATATTTAAACTGTTGAGCTTTATTGAAGTTTTATTTTCCAATGTTCAATATATTAATAGATGGGTATAGTTACCTTCTACTAACAAACACATATGCTGTTTTTCCTTCGTTACACTATAATCTTACTTTTGCTGTGGTTTTCTCTAATTTAAGGAATACGTTTTTTTTTAATTTCTCTTGCGATTCTTCTAGTAACACTACATCATTAGCATATGCTAGTAATCCTATTGATAATTCTTATAGTTTATAGCCTTGTATGTTGATATTCATTTCCCTTATTATTTTTTCAAATACCAGGTTAAATAAGATAAGTGATAATACATCACCTTATCTTAAACCCAACTTAACTTGTACAGGATCCAAAATCTGGCTGCTAATCTTAAATTTGATTTTTGTTTCCATTATTCTTATCATAATTAGAATTATTAGCTTATTAAGAAATTAAAACTCCTTCAGGATTTTCAATATGCTTTTTCTGTATATAAAGTCATAAGCTTTTTGGAAATCAATGAAAAGGATGTGTAGCCCGTTATTAAATTCCCATACATTTTGAAAGATCTGTCTTAGTATATATATCTGACCAATAATTGACCTTCCTATCCTGAAGCCACCTTGATAATTTCCAATTATTTCTTTTACCCTTCCTTTTATTCTTGATAGGATACAACTAGATGGTATTTTATACGTCACATTCAATGAGAGATACCTTTATAATTGTTACAATCTTGAGTATCTCCCTTCTTATGTATTGAGTAGACTATCCCAGTTTTCCAGTTTTCGGGTAAACTTTCTCTCCTCCATATGTTTGTGACTAGATCCCATATCTTTTTGACCAACTCTTTTCCTCCTTTTTTTCAGTAATTCTATTTGGATTTCATCTTCACCTGGAGATTTATTATTTTTTAACATTTTTATTTGCATTTCAATTTCCTCTAGTATTGGTTCCGAATATTCACTATTATTCTCGTAGATCATGTTTAAAGTTCAAAAGATCTCTTTTGGCTCATTGCAGTTTAGTAGATCATCAAAATATCTTTTCTATCTTTCTAGCAGTGTTTTGTCCATTGTTATTAAAGATCCCACGTTGTCTTAGAGGAATCGTTCCTTCTTTTTGTATTTCTTTTTTTTTTATTATTCTTTTCATATATTTTCTTTTCTTACCTATAATTATGTTATGTGCTTCTTTTTGACTTGTTCTGAATCTTCTAAAATCGTCTTCATTATTATATCTTCCAGCTACGTATTTCTTGCTGACTTTCGTCTTATAATTGCTTCCTCACATATCGTATTGAACCACGGTTTAATAATGATATTTTTCTGAAGAAAGTTCAATAACGATATGTTAGGCAGTAAGTATAAGTATAATACGATACGGTGATTATGTATCACGTACTGAAAACACTTTTGTCCTCGCCGTGTCGCCAGTCAATACTAGGAAGGCTGTAGGTAATCTTGGCTATCGTTCGCTCCTATATATCTGTAGTTTCAGTCAAATATGGTTTTAGCAAATTTATGGGTATGATACGTACCCTTTCACTGGTATTAGGTGATATCTCTTACATTGACTGCTGGACTTGTTATTTGATTATGTTTCATTTTCATACACCAGTACCATGTACCCATTGGGAGCGGTTACAATAATTTACTTGCCCCCAATTGGAGAATAGGAGTGGTAGATTGTGTTTTCTAAACTACATCTTTCTTAGCGCCATCTCATGTGGTTATAGATGATACAGACGTGAGGCGTCCGACGTGTTTGTTGTTAAACTAGTCAACAGGGGGCACGTCAGTACGGTCGGGAGTAGTATAATATGCTCCACTGTCTGCGCGTCGGTCGTTCTTATTACAGCAACCACGACTCCGTCGTGGCTGTCTCGTTACATGTATGTCCTTCCCATATTCTCATTCTTCAGTTTATTAATATCATAATTTACTATACTAATTACTGATTTTCATTTATCCATCTTCTTTAACCTCACTTTTATCCACACATCCTTTAGTAAGTGGTTAGAATCTATATCCGCTCCACGTAATGTTCTTACATTGATTTTTAAAATTATGAAATGATATAGAATTATTTAGCGAATATTTATATCAAGGGCATTTACGAACATTAGGCGCTACTTTAAAGTTTTCACTAGCAGCTCCACTAAGTTCTGACACCATTACGCTACATCCGTTACTACACCCACACATTTTTCCAAATCAAGACCAATACTATTTATTTGATTGATAATAACTTTACTTATATAGTACTTTTCCGGTTATTGAAATTTCTTTTTTTTCTTCATCATTTTTCCTACTTTTCTCGTTATATTCAGTTTCTTCTAGTAGAGCCGAAGCTTCATCAATAGCATCGAAAAACATAACAAAATCTTCTCTAACTGAATCATTAAAAATCATAAAATCAAACTGAACTTTGTGAACGTTTTGATACATCAGGAGTTTCATCGAATATGATACTATTAAAACCACTGCCCTCTTTAATTCTTGATAGAATATAATTTAAAATTACTTTACTACAACATTCAATAATTTCGTATTATGTTGTTTTACTTATGCATGCGGTCTTTCAAGAAGTGTTTTGAAGATGTTTTTTAAGCACACTGTCAACTGATTTAACACGAAACTTTAATAATTCTCTAAAATTTCCATTTAAAGAAGCACTTTGGTTATTGATATGAATTGAAATTGTTGTTAATAATAAACTGTCATCTCTGTAGCCTCAGAGCAATATATTTTGCCTGCCCAAAAATATTGTACTTTCGACAATTGGAATAAGGCACATTCTATTCTCATTAACTTCTGCCAAACATTTAGTATTTAATGAATTATGTACTTTTAAGTTAGGATTATGATAAGTTTTCAAAAAACTTTTACCAAATTCTACAGATTCCTTGTGGTACTGTGTTTTTTCATGATGTATGAAATCTCCTGTTTCGCTTAACATTTTTACAAATTTAACTAATGGATGGATGTGTCACAAATTTTAATAAATTTATGTTTTTTTGATAACTACCTTTGTATAGGCTATTAAAAATTCAACAATATTTACAGAATAATCCTTGCTTTGATGGAGAAAATACCAACCAATTGAAAGAATTCAAATGTTGATGATCGGCATACCGGCATATCTGTTTCCTCCTTTTATATGTTCCGAATAGAGAAATAAATAATCTTTTGGTGGCACTTAAGGATTTTCAAGAAGCTGACATTTTGTATAATCATCAATAGTCTTTCCGATGTATTGACCTATATCAGTTGAGTAAAAATTTTATAGTATTTGAGTTGACGATACTAATGGTGTCTGAGTTAAAGAAGGACATGAAGTTGGTGATGGGTATGATCATATTTGAGACGGAAATAGTGATGTTTTGGACGTCGATTTATCATGTGTTAATTAAGAAGAGAATGTACGTTTTCTAAAACCTGTTTTTTAGCAGGTAAAAAATATAAACTTATAGTTCTTTTCTCATTTTTCCGTGATGATTATGCCTGTGAATAATTCAATAATGATAGATAATAAAATGATTCACAATTATTTTGATCTAATAATTTGATTCGAATATATTCAATATATTTAATATATTATATCAACTATAATTAATACTATTGATTATAAATGTTATTTAGTATCTATTAAATTTAAAAATAACAACTGATGCATAAAATGGCCCAAATACAGAATATATGATAAAAATAAATCCCATGAAATAAATACTTCAATAAAACTGATTAATATTATAACTTTTAAATAAATAGATTTTAATTTATTTCGTTTTGTGATTTTTTTCGTTTTGAAATATTCTATAAATTACGTTTTGCGTAATGTTTTGGTTAATAATATTAGATTGTATATTTTATTAATCATTAAGTTTTGTTTTATGGTATTAAATTTTTTTTTTTGTCATTTTTTGTTATAATTACGTTTACAAATCGTTTTCAATCGTTTTTTATCAAATATAACATTAAAATCATAACGCTATTATAAAATTTGCAAGCCTTGTTAAAAGGTTTTTTTTGCTTTTTTCTATATCTAGTCAGCAAAGAGTTAAAAACTAAAATTATTTACTTATAATAATATTAAAGTTGTATTTTCTGAAAAATATCATAAAACTACAAGGTACATTCTGTTTTAAAAACTAAAAAACTAAAATTTATTTAATACAAATTACATACTATTTATATATATATATTGTTGTCAGTAGCAATTAGCAGTAGTTTATGTAGACTGTACAGAATAAAATGAGACCTAATGAAAATATAACGATAGGCATATAAATGCGATTGCGGTAAGAGACAACAACCGGTATCCGCCGTCACGTCGTTAGTCGGCGCGATTAGAATCACCAAGTTATTATAAATAAAACTATCCGCAAAACAATGTAGTTATTTATTATTATTTATATAATGTACATAAAAACTAAAATAACAGTCTAAACAGTTTAGGTTTTTTTTATAGTTACAATAAAAAAACTTAATTTTTATCATTGTTTGACATATTAATATAATAATTTTTTTTTCGTTTCGTAGTATTTATAGGAAGGGCATCGCTTCCATGTCCTCCTTCTTGTATCCATACCTGATGATGAACAATAAAATTTCTGTACACCCATATAACACACCCAACAGTTATGTAAAAATGAAATGATATGAATAATAAATTTATTAGTATACCGATAAGATGATTATAAGAAAAAATGTACGTATAAACGTACATGTTTATGAACATTTTTGGTTACACATAATATAAAAACGATATTCAAATTATTAAATATTAATCGAATTTTAAATCGAATTCCGAAATTTTATCGTTGTTTCGCTACACGCGAAAGCTAATTTTCTTTTAAAAATATTTTTATCCCCGGGGACTTTATACGATCACATTTAGTAGGTAGAGAATTTCATAATATTATATCTTCATTACACGCGCGTGCGCCATAATAATATTCGTATTATCATGGTTTTTGTACGTACGATATTTTACAGTTTTTTTTTCAAAAGTGGATTGATTTTTACACATCGCAGCGTAAAACTTTAGTCAAAATTGATTCACTTTCGATGGATTTAGAAAATTGTTTGATAAATATATATTTTATAATACGTACGCAGCTGTCCCGAGCATTAGCAATTGGCTCACGTCCATGGATATTACAACGAACACTTAGCTTAAGATCCCACATGTCCACTATTCCTTTATTATTTTTTCGTTTTTATTGTTGTTATTAAATCTGGCCATACACTGACATATCGGATATATTATTATGATTCAATTGTATATTTTTTGTGCCAAACCGATTTTTGCCGATATGCTGTTTGTCATTTTTGACTTTTTATTTGCCAACGTGTTTTATTCCCTAAAATATTGCAAATCATCTAGAATTCTAGATAATTACATAGGATATTTGATGTTTTATGCAAAGCAATTATTTGATGAACTTGGAAACTACTTGTTTGAAATTTAATTTAATTATATAAATAATGTAAAAAAATCACGTGCTCAGGAATTTACAGCAAACTATCTAATTTGAAGAAACGAAGATATTGTATTATCTAAAGTCACTGTTTACGTGGCATATATTTTTAAGTATTTGAAAATATAGTCCATAAGAGGGTATACTTACCTACTTAAAAATTTAAAAAACCAGAATTTTAATTAATCTAAAGGATAACATTAGGATGAGTATGCTTGGCGAATCACCAATAAATTAGTTAATCAGTTGACAATTATTACATATATAGTTCGAATAAGTATGTCGTGCGTTATTATTATAACTGCGCCTATCTGCTTTTAATCGTCATAAAAACTTTTATTTCTGTCAAAAAATTAAAAAGTGTAGGTAGATATGACCGATATAAATACAACTCTTCGTAAATCATAATAATATCTGAATAAAATATATAAATTATATACAATTGTTATTGTTTTTATCACCAACGCGTGCAATTTTTAAACATCTCGATTCATTTCCCGTACCAATATCAGTAAACACAATAAAAAAAATTCATCAGTACGGCCGGAAAAGGCAAACGACGAGGACTGTTAGCGCCTCATATCTATATATATATATATATATATATATATATACATTTATCAGAAACATAGAGAGCTTATTATTATTATATGAAAGGTTTTCGTTGTTAAAGTTAATGTACCATGCCCATAAAAAAAAAAGTATAAATGGTCAGCTGGAGTTCTTTTATTTATTCGTCCTATCTCCTCTTACGCCACTTTATACATTCGACAATAATAATGACATTAATAACGAGCCACGCGCACTGTGTACATAATACTTCGATATCGTTATGCTGAGGCTTCAGTGAGGTAGGGAATTAAAAGAGAACGATAATCGGCTGCAAGGCTGGTGTTTTCCGATCGCCAAAAGGTAATTTAATCCGGTGACTGGCAGCTCAGGGGATCATGTGCAGGTGGCGATGCTTTTCAGACTACCGGACTGCGATAAGTTACCGGGCTGGGGGCTTTTCGGGGTTTTTTTTATATCACATATAATTCCATACCCCGACTGAATACTTGACATACGTGAACTGCGGTAGGTTTTGCAGTGATTTTGAATGGCACTTTTTCTTAATTTCCTTAGCAGCCCCTTATTATGTACATGTTACGGGTAATGTTAATATTTGGTTAATCTTGACATTAGCCGGGCAATGTGTCAAAATGTCCCACCGTACATATATTGTTAATATCTTGGATAGTGTTGATATTTCATGTTTATAATCAAAGAATTACACATTAGCCAAAATCGTGACTATTGTTGACATTATCCGTAAGATATATACATCAAACACACATGATGCCCGTTAACTCATGTCTACACATTTACGCCGATGCTTCGCTAGCAATTGCAAATTTCGCACATATACCTAATAAATATAATATATGCATATATAAGTATAGAATAGTACACGTGTGCTTGATCTAAGATTTTTTAATTTAGTCGGGTCGTGTACGACACGCCGTCGCGCGATTGTGTGGGCGTGTAATACATCAACACGGTTTAGAACAACTCAGCGGAGGGTCGTGAAAAGAGAAGGAGTGTGAACGGGTGAAAGAAGCCAAAATATAGAGAAAGGAGAAAAAGATAGACATGTGTAGTACAACGACTGTTGCTGTTCAGTGAGTAGTAGAACAAATCAATGAAGTAAATACGTCGCTTATGCTTGCATACAATATCGTATGTATGGACTGATGCGGTTATGACGAAAGACAGTAGCTATATTAACTGATTATTATTATCCAGAAAATTATGATTTTTTATTGTATCGGTTTTTAGTTATTTTAGCATTTTTCAATAAAGTATTAACACTTTGTATAATATTACTAGGAGTGTCCGTGGACAAAAGTGAGGCGGAGCGATGGGTAACAAGTCAATCAAATTGTCATATATTTAACGAAATATATATTTTTTATTATCACAATAATTCACGATACAGTATAGGTAATTACTATAATATAATTTATAACTGATTCCTCACAACATTTTCATAGTTGAGAAAAATATATTTTGGTTTCTAGATTGAAATAAAACATAAAATTTAAGATAAAAAGGTATTTCCATGTATTGCTGTATCAATTTTTTTTGATTTAAATTCTACAAGCATTGCAACTCATTCCAGCGTCCTGTCATAGCTTTACTATTGTTAATTTTCAATCATCAGTCATAATTGATAGATAGCTTTTGCTATATATAATAATGCATTTAATGTTATCACACGTGAAAATGCAGCATACGTTTAGCCAATTTGAAACTCGGCATCACCAATATCAACAATACCTTTTTCCAATGTTATCCCCTGCGATCGGTGGATGCTAACAACTTAAGCTACCATCAAAGGAAACTGTTTTTGAGAGCAAGAAATACGATTTTTTAAAAAAAAAGACGATGTTATTGGTACAATGGGAATAGATTGTCCATAAAGTTTAGGTCCAGTAGGTATGTTTAGAAAAAGCCACTAGTACACATAGTGACATATTTTCGTAATAAATTCTTTCTATACTTACATCATAAATTATATCAGTTACTGTTTCAACTGATCCATTAACGAGTCCTTTAGAAACTCAATTATTTTATAATACTCGAAACTATTTATTTTATTTTACTCACTACACTGTTGCTAAAAATGACCGCCAGGTCGTGAGCGCTTCGTCGCATAGGGATACTCCATTGGACGTGGGAGCATAAAATAAACACACATACACATACACACATGTTTAGAAAATCCCCAACACATGCTTAATATTGCACATAAAATGTATAAATGAGTAATTAATCATAATTAATTAATGGCAGCATTTAGAAATGCCAAACTTATTCTATGCACCCTTCAGATAATCATGAATATATATTTTAAGTTTTATGACGATTGATCTAATAGTTTAGGAGGAGATAGCAATAATAAAGTGCATGAACTGAGGGATAGAAGGGCTACGCTTCGCTCCGCCCAATAAAAATATTTGTAATTTGTCAGATAAATAATTATATTTTTAACCGTATAGAATACAGTATGGACATATTATGTGAACGAAAGTTTAATAATAAATAATAATATGATATTATACACCATAATGTATATGATCACGAAATCCAACAACGTGTGAATTATGCCACGTCTTTTAGATTCTTTTAAATGCATACATTGTTTTATTTTTTTATTCAATCGTACCATGTTAAAATAAAATTAACTTAGAGATCAAAAAATGTGTAGTTTAACAATGAGAATTTTTTCACGAAAGTATTGTAACCGGAAAGATCCCGTAAACCTAAAATAGTGGTAGAAGCGGCTGCGACGTTGATAAAATTAACCGAACCATCTAATTAAAAGTCAATCATTTTACATTAACAACGACGTATATTTACGTAGTGACATATACACGATATGTTATTTTACAGTGTACATAATACGAGTAGAACTATCACACAAATCATGTTTATATGATGATATGAAAAACCCTTGGATATAATTTTTTAAAAAAAAACTCATTAGTATAAGAACTACTCATTAACGCAATAATAACTGATTAAGAAAGCGTAACAGCAGCAAAATCGATACGGTTCTTAAAAGCGGTTTAATATTGTATCTTTTTTCTTATCTCGTTGGAGATTTTAATATGATTTTAATATGATAATAACCATTTGGAGTCTTGGCTTACTTTGATAAATACGGAGATACAAAAGAAAAAAGTTTCCATTGCATTTGTTTTATAAGCGTACTATAACTTCTATAATCATATTATATGGTTTTAAACTCAAGTGGAGGATTACTGTTTTACGACGTGAATATCCTTTGACTCAATAATACTATACACGAGTATTTATATTATACACATATAAGTTGTATAATATATTATAGTATAGATAACGCTCAATATGTTGTATGTGTACATTTTTCATGTTTCGTATGCGATTTACTGTTCATGTTATATTACTTTAAATGTCTGTTCAAATAATATCTTACGTGGATATTTCAGATATCAAACTCCGACGATAAAATCAGCTGTACCTAAAGCATATTTTTGCAAGTATTCACATAGGAGAACTATCTATAGAGACTAGTATTTATTTCATAAACTTCTCAATCTAATGAACCTGCCGGATGATTTTGCAAATTATTATTATTCTTCTGTAATATGTATTTTTTTAAAGTGATGGAGACTGTAGAAATATGACAAACTGCTTGGTTAACTCAATAATTACGAAACTAAATTTGCTCGGATTTTCCATGACTAGGCAATATAGTGATACATTCTAGATCTAAAATAATGACGAAATACATTAGGGAAGTCTGAAAATTGCCCTTTGATCTTTGACACGATGACTGGACGCAAACAAACAGGCACGATGAGCACATGTCCGTACAGGATTGAATAGCTTGGATACTGTGTAGTTTCCACAAAAAATCTTTGATTATTATTATCAGTATTATTATTATTATTATTATTAAACGCATTAAAAACTGGACCGAAATGGAAGTGCATAATATGCTTGTAAGATCATCATAAGGTTTATCATATATAATAGTCTAACATTGTACAGTGTATTATTATACACGTCACAAAAAGTATATTATACTGTTCTGAACTCGATGGAATAGTGTGCGTTTGGGACAATATAAAAAGCTAAGCCGAGAAGTCGTATAATACAATAGTATTATTTTTGTATGTACATATATTATGCCCGATGGATCTGTATTATTATGGAATATTTGAATTCGCGGGGCCCTTGTCCACACGCCTACGAACGACCGACCGACCCGGATCGGACACGTGCTGGGTTTATAACGTGAAAATTCGCGCTGAGCTAATTTCGACCGATAAACCGCTTTTTCCCCGTTTCGGTTGTACATCGTATTATACGTCGACGTTATCAAATTTTAATCGAGAGACCCCGGAGGGCATTATTGCCGCTAAGCCCCGGGGGTTGCAGCCAGATCGAACGCATATTGCCTCGTTATAATCCGCGCTCGTAACCCTTTCGAAAATACGTTTCATACATTGTATGTGTGTTGTGTGTGATCTTTTTAAGCAACAAATAATAAATAAGTCAAATGAGAGTGCGAGTTACTCAGTACCACATATTATAATTTTCCGTAAAGGCGACAAATTCCTGCGGCAAACGACTAGGTAAATATATTGTTATACTTGAGTACAACCTCCACTATATACTATTATTAAAGTATACAGCATCCCAAATTTAAGTGATTTGATTTTCAGACTCGAATTTCCTCCAGGCGTTTTCGTTGACGATTCGAGTATACTACAGCAGTGTATATGACCCTATATGATTGTACCCCACTACATAATATCACTGAAATTATGAATTAATAAACAGATTAAAATACTTTTATTATATTATCCGATTATTGATTTCTGATAAATCTATAGTTGAAAAAAACTAGAAGAATACAAAATTACATTATTAAAGTGATTTTATCAATGCGTGAAAATTAATCTTTAAAAAAATGTATGTAAGACGCATGCATACGGCTAAAACAGCCTGCTATTGATAATGGAGACTTTCTAAAATTAATTGTTTAATGTTAAAAGTTATATGCTTATTGTGAAAGTTCCTGCTGTTGATCATGGCTACCAGCTACTGCTACTTATTAAAAGTACTTGCAACTAAAAATAGCCACCTACTATGGCTACCTTCCAATGATGTAAGACACATGCTTACGGAGAATACAACCTGCTATTGAAAATGGCGACCTGCTACAGCTACTTGCTACTTATATAAAACTACTTACTACTTAAAAAACCGCCAACTAAATAAGTTGCGTCTGTTAA
>JACXSJ010002653.1:5555-39606 GCA_014851325.1 Pentalonia nigronervosa | reverse complement strand
AAATTCCAAGGTTTTGTGTCCCGAACCTTGAAGTTGCAAATTTAGGTTATTTAAGTGCTCAAAAATATCTACTAAATAAGCAAGTTGTAATTCAAATTTCAAATCACTAAATTTTTCAAGTAACTCTGAATCCTTCTCGTTTAAAAATATTTTCATTTCCTCTTTTAGTTCATACAACCGTTTTAGTCGGTCGTCGGCAAAAACAACGATAAAATAACCGTATATTACGGTGAAATAAAATATTTTTCGCTGTTTAAAAAAAAAAAAAAATAATTTTTAATAGAAAACGAAGAAAGGTACTGCGGACCACCTATGACTGGCCTACGGACCACCGGTTGGGAAACACTGATATAGTGTTACAAAATCATTTTGAAAATGGCCCGAAAAATGCATCATATACAAGTTACAGAATTCAAAATGATATAATTTATTCAATTCACAGTATACTATACAATAGCTTAAACATAATATACAACAAGTACCAATTATCATTATTGCTGATGAGACTAGTGACATAGGTCACCATGAACAACTATCTATTGTCGTACGTTATTTTAGCGCCACTCTTAATAAACCAATTGAAACTTTTGTTGATTTGAAACGAATGATATCAGTAACTGCAGAATTAATTTTCAAATCTTTAGAAAATTTTATTGAACAATTTAATTTAAACTGGAATTTGGTTATTGCTGTTTGTTTTGACGGAGCGTCAACCATGGCTGGTAACGTTGCTGGAGTTTAAGCTAAATGTAAAATGAAAACATTTTATACTTCCATTGCTATGCACATTACAACGTTTTGTTGGAAGCGTTGGAATAAATAACTGAAAAGTGTTTAATATCAGAAATGAGAGCTAAAAGCAAAGATATTTTACATCAAATGAAAACTTTTGAATTTATTTTCTGTTTAACCTATGATGCAGCCTATACTAGAAATGATTTTAAAAGTAAGCGCTGTTTTACAAACTGAAAACTTGGATCTTTTAACAGCTATGTCTATTGTAAAATCATTAAAATCCTCTTTGAGTTCTATGAGAAGCTCTCCTCAAGATGAAGAATTTCATAAGGTCTTGAAAAAAGCTGTTACAATGTGTGAAGAAAATAATATAATTATACCAAAAATTAAGAATAGGAAAGTTTAATGTAAAATGGATGATACACCATTATCGCAACATACATACCAACACAAAATGAGTATATTAAAATAGAAGTATATTTTTCAACATTAGATATTTTGGTGGATTCTATGAATGAAAGATTTCAACAAGAAACTGTTGATATTATTTGTGCAGTAGTTAAATTAATCAACTTAGAGTTTAATATTGAGTTTTCAAACTTATTCCAATGGTTTTTTCATGTAGTTGCAGAAAATTTAGAAACAGAGATTACCATTTTAAAAAATATGAAAGATATGCCTAGACCTATAGGAAATTCAGTAAATACTATACATGAATGGCTTGATTGGTTGTCAATAAAAGGAAGAGCAGATATTTTTAAACAGTTTCTACAAGTATTGAGGATATTTGTTGTAATACCCGTGAACAGCTGTTCATGTGAAAGAATTTTTTCAAAATTAAGCATCATAAGAAATAAATTAAGAAGCACAATATCTCAGGATAGGTTAAATTCATTATTGTTTCTGTTTGTTGAACAAAAAATGACTGCTAATATTAATATTGATGAAGTCATTGACCAGTTTAAATTAATGGTACCAAATGATAGAAGACTTGTTTTATAATAAAAAAAAAAAATGGGAATTATTACTATTATTATTAGTTATTTAAATTTGAACGAAGTTTGAACAGTTTTTGTGCTGTTTAAATCTTATAATATGATTTTGAAATTTTCAAAAATTAGATGCCTTTAATTTTTAGTACAAATGTTGTAAAAATAATTATCATGTCCAACGAGCTAAGTGCCCCTAACCCCAACATACTGGACAGCTTTTTATTATAACTATTATGTTTATGATATCAAAATCAAAATAAATATTAGAATTAAAATAATTATAATCATAATAATAATTAATTACTAGTATTACCTTCAATATTTACACTTGACTAATCGATAAAAACTTCATTATCATTCAGCTGAAGTTCACGTTGACACTTTTCTCTCTCATTTGATTGTGTTACATTCATTTCGAAACATCGTTAATGTCAAATAAATTGAGTAATTCATCCACATTCACTGAATTTTCAGTATTTTTTATTATTTTATCATTGATAGCAAAAGTTATAACATTATTTTCGTGTTCTGCAGCAACTGTAACTGTTGCCGTTTTAAAAACAATTGGAAGTGAGTCTAACCATTTTGAAAATTTTCCCGTATTTTTTGAAATGGCTTTATGATTTTCTTCATCACTTTGAACAATGGACAATATTTTCCATCCTCGGCTTACTCCTAACATAATATTATTATAATTTAAAATTTAACTTTATAAAATTGTTTCAAATTTTAAGTACATATAATTATTATAATCATAAAATTGCACAAAATAATATTTTTACTCACGTGTGCCATTGTTTAGTTTGAATTCGATTTCAACGTCCATGTTTAATTTAGAAGTCGTGTCGTTTAGATAATAATCACATTACAACAATAAAAAAAAAAAAAAAATACGGAGAACGATATTAGCTGTTGTTAGTTGCTTTAATATAAATAGACTGAATATCCGTATCAAATTATTTAAAAAATCAACCAACTTACATAAGAGAAAAAAATAAAATATAAATGTGCTATGACGATTATGGGTCGTCATTGGTGTTGACCGTATATAATTATCAGCTAATAATTTGTGATTTCTTTTTATGTATTGTAAACATTTTCCACCAAACAATACGTTTTTTTTATCGCATTTTTATGTTAAATTTAAATGTAAATTACCATTTTAAGATTTGTTATCTAGAAGAATAGTTTAATAATAAACAAGTGGAATACAGTGTCAAATGCAGTAACCCTAATAAACCATCACGAATATTTATTAAGCGATCATAATTATTATGTGAGCAAATGCTGTAAGCCTCGACCAGGCCATAAATAAAGCTGAATTGACGATGTCAATAATTATTACCAACTTTCAATTCTTAAGATTACTGATTATCCAGATATCACATAATAAATAAAAATAACAAATTAGATAAAAAACAATTGTGTTGGTAAATATCATGTTTAAAGTGTCTCCTGTAAAATTATGTTTGTGTGGATTACGACATTTGGCCTTTTGACCACGGAACTAATAATAATTGTTATTTATTTGATTTTTGGTTGCCATGGAAATTGTATTATGATCTGAAAGATAAAATAATATACAATAGAGGGACTTAATAATTATTTTTTAAATTTAATTAAGTATTCAAGTACTTACCTACAAATTTATAAATTAATAATTACTATAAACCAAAACCTATAGTGTATTATAATATTATTAATCTACGTTCTACGCTTTGGTTTAAAATCATTAATAAATAAAATAATATAATAAATATTGAAATATACATACCTATATAAATGCATTAATACTCATTTACAATGCACACGCGTAATATAATATATTTCTATGACCTATATTACTTATATAACAGCTAGAAGTACAAGTGGCGTAAACCTATGCACTGTTTGCCGTTTAAACGATCAAGAATATTCCATTAAAGTTGATCTTGATTTCTGAGTAAGTATAATTTATTAGTATTCATATTTATCATTCGCTAATGGTTATAAAAGCATCGTCGATAGATCATGGGAGGGAGGCGACATCGGTAATGTTTGACACCATGAACCCATTCTATCAAATCAGTTATCGAACGATCAATGTGGCATTTTTGAACAACAAATAGGTAGGTATGACTTGTGAATAAAAAAGCCTAAATATTAAAAAGACAATTGCCCCCGCCCTTCCTGGTTCAACAAAAAAATGTGTTGTACTACTATAAGATATTTGATTCATATTAATGTGTATCATGTGCATCATGTGCATTCATATATGTACCTATAATAAAATTGTTTAAAGCCAACTCCTCACCCCGTTAGTGACATCTTTATACGCCCTATTTGTTTTAAGGCCTAAACCCTAAAGTTTACAAATAAGCATGAAAATATTTAACATTAAAATCAATTTTACAGGCATATTATGAATACACTTTGAACTATTATTTATTACCTATAAAAACATGGGCCCTGCTACGAAACATGAATCGTTATTGGCTATATAATATGGACATCGTCCTTATAAAAGAAGCATTTTTAAACAATTAATCTAACTTACCGTACTATATTATAGTACATAAATTGACTATACTATTCTCTGTTACTTAAGATATACATTTATTTTTTACTATAAACTGTGTACTAAATACATAATACCCAAGTAGATAGTCCATGATTTACATTTCTGACCGTTTTATAAAATATTGAACACAATAAAAAATGCACGACGTTTAAAAGTAATTTGTTCGCTAAAATAAATATTTATTTTTATAAAACAAATCCCATCAGCTAGGTATTTAAATATAATTTAGTATGGTGACTGGTAAAAATCATCAATATATTGATATTCTTTGTTGGAAATTGTCATCGTACTATAGTTATATTTACCTACATGTTATTATAAAATATAGTTTTATTAAACAAACAAATATAAATATACGTCACTCACTGCGCGTATTATCCTAATTGATATTTTGAGTATAAAATATTTCAGTCAGGAATTATTAAATAACATTTATATACGTATAGTTTACGTATAACATACTGTTTATAAGCTTTTAAATTAAATGTTTCAAAAACATTTGGTGAAAATTTCAATTATATACAGTTATTTGTTTTTAAATTAGGTTCACCAAAATAAGAATATTGTTCATTAAGAAATCGGGTGAATGTCCAATGTCAAATAAATTTGAATACTTTAAAACATTAATTTGACTTTCCGGTAAACTTTTTTTTTTTGTTCAAGGTAGAAAAACTTTTTTGAGGAATATTCAATATTGTATTACATTTTCGAATCTTATGTATAAAAAAAAATATTTTTATGTATTTCTAACTGAAAAACAATTTGCACATTTTTGTGATTATGACGTATTTTATCAAAATTCTTACTTCAGATATTCAAAAAAATTATTGTGAATTTATTCTCAACTATTTTTTTAATTTCCACAAAGAACAATAAGTTATAAAAAATCTTGAAACATGTATTACATTTTCAAGTTTTTTGACGGAACAAAAAAAATTGTATGGCAAAAATAAAAATCGAAATTTTCTTATGCTATTAGCTCAGAAAGAGTCAAACTACTACGGCTATTTTTGTATTGATTTTTTCGGAAACTGGTTTTACGTAAAAATTCGGTTTTTCTAAATTTTTTTTTTGTTTTTTCCGACGATTTTTAAAACTACTGGGAATTTTCAATTTTGACTTCTTGAATGCACTTTTTATTCCATTTTTCCACCAGAGGAGTTACTCAAGTTGAAAATTGAAGCATTACTTTAACTACTTATCGTGTACACAAACACACAAAAACACATAATTATAAAATCAGTTTATATATATATCAATATATATATATTGCTCTGCTCATAATCTAAAATATTGATAAATTATGAAGATGTTTAGATATTTTTGTTTAATAGCAGAACTGTATATTGGCATTATTGTCTAGCGACAACGTTGCTAATGACATTTTATTTTTAATTTCAACTTGACACGATGTGATCGTGAATGGTTTTATACATAAAAACCATTTATTATCTACTCAATACTCACTACAAAATGAAGGTACAACCGTAGTTATTATTTTTTCTCGAAGATTTTTTCCAATTAATTAACTTTTACATGCTATGGAATAGAACATTAGGACGACTACTTATTTATTGACTTTCTCTCTCTATCTCTAACTCTTTCGACCGATCATTCGTTTTATTGTTCTTTAATATCGACATATCGTCACAATTAATAATAATATAATGTTTTGTAATAATAACAGATATTATACACATCCCTTTGGTTTAGGTGCCTATACATAACACATTAACATGTCAACTCGGCACTTGTGCGCTTTAAATGGTTTTAATACCTACGTCAATCGATGATATAATGTGTATATTATTATAATTTATACTACATACATTGCATTTAATATTTATGTATTGTATTCTGAATTCATACATATAATATCTATATATGATATAATTGTCGACCGATTTGAGTATTCATATATTCGTACGTCACCCGTGTAGTTCTGTTGTTATTTATACGTAGGTTGTAGATATATACAGTTATATAAACGCTTATACGTAGCCGAAAATGAATAAAATATGACGTATATTTATAGTATTGTAATACTAGGTAAGGTTTACTCATACACACACTTATATGTATAAATATCGGTTTTATCGTTGTAATATAAATCAAATATCGCGTCAGGTGCACTCATTGCGATTGCTTACATTTTTCCGAAACATCTAATATCATTGGTAAAGATTTATGCACATTATACAGTGTGATTTTTTAACTACACACTTGCCTTATCATATAAAACAAAAATATGCATTTATTCTAATTCTAATTTTTGGAATAGTTAAGTGACAATGAAAACTTCAGTTTTTTAAATAAGAACCTCAATATTTTATCTAGAATTTCATCAAACGCATGTGATTTTTTGTATAATATAGTTATATAGATTTAGGTATTTCAATTTAAATTCAAATAAGTTCTTAGCACAAATATAGAAAATGAACTAAATTGTTAGCTAGTGATAATAGCTGACGCCAAAAAAATGTTGTGTTGATTGTAGGTTTTGATAGTGTTATCAGAACACACTATTAAAAATAATTGTAATTATTTCTGTGTTTTTGATAATATAAATTCTGTGGTATTATCGCAACCTTAGATCATATAATTTGTATTGTACTTATATCATCTAAAATCACAACGATCAAAATTAATAAAATACCATAGCCCACAACCTACATTGCGAAAAAGCGGAATCGCCCAACCTGCTTGTCAATGCACAGTAGTTAGCAATCTAGTTTATAATTATCTATATCTGTGGTTCTTAGTTTCTGAGTTATGAATTATTCTACTATATGCATAAAATATGCAGTAGATAATAGGGTTTAAAAATAAGTATTCATCGTTTATTAAATATTTAAATAAATCATAAATAAATAATATAATATACCAATATATAACATAATTATAAAACAGATGCTATACATTATTAATTATCTAGTAATAGTTATGTAGGTACTAAATTTTATAAATAATTGACAATCTCAATACAATATACTATTAATTATTCAAATTTTGACTGTTTGATAATTTATTAAATGTTCAGAAAAATCGGGGTAAAAAAGGATTTTCTTATTTGAAAAGTTAACGTTTTCATTACTACAAGAGTATGGTATACCATAAATACCATAAACATTTAGGTATATTTGAAAATAATATGGTCTTCGATACATTTAAGAATTAAAATAATAAAAATTTGAATACAAGTATAATGAAAAATAGCGTGGTTGAAAAAGTCACTCTGTATACAAACAGTATTTTTTTATAAATGTATCGCCAAAATTTCAATAAGATACGTTCGATACGAGAAAATCACATGTAAGTATTACCTGGTGATTTGTAGATATATCATATCTATATATGTATATCAGTTTGAACATAATAAACTCACAAGCGCATTTCATACACAGGTATAATATTATTTACGAAATGACTGGTAACTTTTAGAAAATTCATTTTGCCTGCGAGAAAAAATGTATATTTTTCTCTGTGGCAAAATAGTATCTAATATTACTGTCGTCGTCTATAATAATAAGTACGAATTCCGAAATACTCCAGTATATCAAGTAAAAACTATGTATAATTAAGGATTACAGTTTATACTAGGTATTCAAGATATTTTTTTTTAGTAAACTAGTAATATTGTATTTGTTTTTTTAACTTTTAAGAGTAAAAATATTAAAGTTTTAAATTACATAAAAAATGTATAGAATATATAGCGTTTAAGTAAAATTGAAGCGTAAATAGGATGTGTTGCATGGATTTATTGATATTACGATAAAAAAAAATCATTTTGTATATCTATGTAACAAATGCGATTTTTTGGGTTGTAAAATGTAATGTTTTATATTCGGAGCCCGGAGGAGGTGTTATAGATGTATACAGAACATGGTGGAATTTCGCAAAACAAAACCAAAACAAGATTGAAAATTGTATTTTTTATTTTTATTGTTTTTATTTAGTGTATATATAGCGATATAGGGTCGCGTAGTATATTATTATAGTTTTCGATGCTCCACGCGCGTGAGTCGTTGTTATTTGTACGTGCAGAGTTGGGAGAGTTTGAAGCGGCGGCATCGAAATCGTTGTCACGTGCACATCCATCCGCGGGGTGGACGATCGCGAGGGGGCGGCTTGGTGGCAGACGTTATATTTCAAGTCAAAGGACTTGTGGAAGAATACGGTAAAAAAAGAGGGGGGAAACTCCGTGAGCGCTAGATTGTATATTTATTTGTACGCGCGTCTCTTAAGGTATACCTAAGTATTATAAAACATTATATTATAGATTTAAAAAAAAAAACGTCAGCTGTTCTTGTGCATGAGGCATTCAGTTTTGCTTATTCGAGGGCAACCCGCTATTGGTATATACCTAAATCGCACATATTATTATATTCATCGGACGCGAGTTGGGGCGTCGCGGTCGCTAAAAATACAGATATGTTTGAAAAATCTCCGTCTCCGTTGTCGTTGGAAAAAAAAAGGAAACAAACAAAGGAAAGGAACCCGAATTTTTGTAATTCACAAAATAGGGGGAAGAATCTTTCGGCAGTGCAACATGTGTGCCTCGCGTGTGTCTCGCGTTCCTTTATAATATATAATAATATACCATTATTATTATTTGTCTCTCCCCGCGATCCCCGCCACCACACACTTCGTGCGTGCGTTTTATAAACACGAACAACTGGATTTGCAGCCATGAAATTATTATACTCGCCGCCGTTTCAGCTGCTTCGACGGCTACGACATAAGACGGTGGCAGCAGCGGTTGTCGGTTCGGTGGAGCGCCTCCTGCAGTTTAAACGACGCGTATTATATAATGTTATGCGTATACATGATAATACCACTGAGATATTAATATATAAACTAATGTCGTTCATAAAATATTATTAGACGACATTCGATAGTAGCATAATATTACTACTTATACGCATTGCCGTGGGTTATATTAAAATTATATGGGTAATGGCTACTGACGAGTTTATTATAGGTAATGGTATTAATTATAATTTACGTATAACGATATATTATGTATTTTAAACGCGATGCATATTTTGTACGCAAACGGCGCGTGTACGCCATAAATATACATTTTCTGTGTTGATGAGTGCGTCGAATTTCATACCATATACGTATATACAAATACCTATACCATAATAATATAATATATAACTATATAAGTTTAATGATTGATAATCGAATGTAACATACTGCATACGCCTCAGGACCACGGTATATCTACATATTATTATTATTAGTATGTGCGATATAATTACTACGATACGAATGGCGGGACGGTGTATAATATTATCAATTCACATAAAACTGGTTTATCAGCCGAATCGCGCAAGATGTGCAAGGTGTGCGTATACTTATATCCGTACAATATATGCATAAATACTTTATGGTATTATGTACATAATATAGTGCTTGTAGCGTGTATATCTATATTAAATAGTTCAGTGGTGCAGCCTGCAGCAGTCTCCTGCCAGCACTCCCCCACGACAGAGAGTTAAAAGAAATGCGCGCAGGGTGAACGCGACCCATTGTCGCCACGGTCTGCACGGTCTTCCTGTACTCTCTATCGCACCACGCGCACACGCACCACTCGCGTACTCATCTGCTCCCCCACCCGTTTTCTGGGTTTTCGTTATTATTATTATTTTTTTTTTTTTCGGCGGGCACGTTCGACACGACCGACGACCACCTGCCACCGGCGAGCCCGTCCCGCGGCTGCAGTCGGCTTAATCGTACGTCCGCTGTGTGGCGCGCGCTCATCGTCACACTGCGCCGTTCTGCAGTCGATAAAACTTAATACGTACTCGCCGCACTGCACCACTGCGACAATTTAACCATCGTACAAAAATATAGTGTTACAGTGAAAAACCGCCGTAATATTGTAAGGTTGAAGATAATATAAGCTGTATTTAGGTATCATACCGGTCGCACGTTTTCTCCCCTTCACCCGATCATCATGAAGAGCAAAGACGAAGGCGCCCAACTGGACCACCATCTCAACATGATGCTGGAGCTGGTCGAGCGGCTGGAACGAAACAGGTGGTCGGCGGGTTCTGGTGGCCGGCGGTGGCGGCCCGACGCTCGGCCGCCGCTGATGCCCGTCCAAGCCGAACTCCGCACGCTAGAGCTCTGGCGATCCGTCATGGCCGAGTGTCTGGCCACGTTCCTGTACGTGGCCGTCGTCTGCGGTGCGGCCACGTCGGACGCTTCGCCTGTACTCGGAGCGGCCGCCGCGTCCGGGTTTACAATGCTCGCCCTGACCGTGTGCCTGCAAAACGTGTCCGGTAACGTACCACATTATTGTATTATATTATATTCGATTCTTGCTCTTGGTTTTTTCTACTTCTTTCGTATTTGATTATTTGTCGTCAACCGCGTGATCGATCTGCTTCAGCTCTACACGGAAATCCACGCAGTCCCCCATTGGTGTAACTCGGTCCTTTCAGATCCACATCACGTCTCCTTTTCTCCTGTTCTTTCGTGTCATTGTCGTACTCTATGACTCACCCTTTAGTCATACTTTCCCAATGTCACCGTCGCTTACGTCTCGACTAGTGTTTTCAGCTAGTATCAGATCTCTTGTATACCAAACAATCTATTACTTCGTCTGATTCTGAAAACAGATATATCGCGCAATAACAAACGTATATTATATATTGTTGGTTTTAACCACCATCACGGTTATATAGACTTATACAACGTATTAAATACCTAACAGTAATAATATCTCTGTGACATTATTTTGTTGTTATCGTTTAAATACAACGTTTTATAATTAATCATTTCTTTTGTATTTTTTAAAAATGTTTATGATGTACTTATATGAAATACATATGCCATAAGAACCTGCAGTCACCCTGCAGTCGTGGCTCCTGAACTACTCGAGCTGGATTTCCAATTATGCAACATTTAAGATTACTTATACTGGCTATCAGCTTACAACTTTATTCTAACACCGGAGTGACATATAATTGTCACTAAATCGCATTTCTATCGAACCCACATATTGCGTTATTTCCGCCGCAAAAAGATTACTCAATGCTGTTTTCTTTTATATTATGTTGCAGTAAATGCTCTTATTATATGGGTTTATTCGTTTTAAATATTATATTACTACAAGCAGCAACGTTAAGATATCAAATATGTATTATTATCATGGAGTTATCGTTGATTAATAGTTTGTCACACTACTATACAGCTTATAACAGAATATTTAAACTGGATAATCAAACAAATTACAAATAATATTATATCTTAAATATAATGTCATATTATATGTATTTTTATACACACACACACGGAGAAGAATATTTGGAGGATAATATTGTATAGATGAATATCGTTGCGCGAGGGTTAATATTATTATTTTTGTGTAATCAATGTAAACTGTCATGCGGTATAAGTTATTATCCATATACCATGACCCATATATATATATACACAATATAATACAAACATATCGAATATTATTATGAACCTATACGAGTTTATAACTTGTATATATACGGCAAAATTTATAATGAACGAACAAATGAATAATATAATTTTTAACCGTAACCAATGACTTACTTTTAACTCGTTGTCTCATTACTTATTATTGTAATGGTTAGATATCGTTTTGAGTAGGTTGGTATACGCAGTTCAGTCGAAAGAATTCTTCTGTTTTTGACGGATGTACAAATGCCGTTCTGGCACATTCCGCCTATAATGCGTATTTGTATTATGTATATATAAATATATATACATTCACGACATATAGCAGACAATCTGTGTTTAACATTTACAGAATAATAGAAATCGTGTTCAAGGATTCTCAACTGTAATATTATATCGCCAGCACCTACGGACGTTAGCTTAAAGATTATTAATTTCGAAAAACAATTTGAAGTCCCCTCTTCTCACCGTCGTAATCATTCTACAAGAGTTGCAAAAATGTACTTATTATTGTTATTGTTTTAAATTTTTATCAAATTATAGAATGATTATTACGTGAGAGGTAACAGTTTATCGTTTATTCGATTTCTCGTCAACATTATAAACATCTGCTGTAAGTGCTAAGATAATATAATTTATCTTTAATCCCTGTTTAAACATTTTTGAGCTGGACGTGAGCTAAAATTTGAATCTAGTTATTTCTATATGTACATAATAATAGCACAATTTAATCCATACTTTTAATAGAGAATAATAAAATGCTACATATACTATTACAAAATAATACTACGTGTCGTATAAAATATTAAAATATAATATGTAGCCACCGTACTTGTTAATCGTCACCCTCTCTAAACGCCACGCCGTCGCCTTTTGTATGAACGAAAATTGGCACTCTTCGGCAGCAGATCATCTAAACCGTAAAATTCGACATTTATCAAATTTCCCCTCACGAGCACACATTTTACACGGCGTCTGTATATACACATATACACACACACACATACACACACACACACACACACACACACATGTCTAATGACAGAAACAGATTTTTCATCTAATGCCGCGATGAAATATTTCAATTCGTTTCGTTTATATGGATTTGTAAATCGTCTGGCTTGTCCTAAAGTTTATGAAATTAACAAATAGGTATATATTTTGTGATTCTACGTAGTATACGATAACGAGAACAAAAACGGTATACTAAATAAATGTAAATAAATGTAGGTACGTAAGTCGACAGATATTTACCTGGTAAAGTTCGCATAACAATAATTATAGGATGCCACGCCGTTACACAGATGGCAGAAACATTAATACATTTTAAAATAATACCGCAACCATACGATATATGACGAGATTTCGTAGAGAAAAACACATGGTCAGCTGCGATCTGATGATTTTTTTCTCTCGTGTAGATTTCGAATTTCAAGACGATTAAATCTCCCGGTGTTCTCGCGCGTTATTTTTTCGCAAACCAAACAAAGACAATACGCGTATAGGCGGTATACGCAGTAGTGCATTGCGAGATCCCTTTGTGATGTATAGCCGTATGTAGGTACACGCATACACCGTCTTTCCGAATTTCCGATATTCCAACACAAATATAATATGATAATAATTAAAAATATTTAATTGTAAGCACCGCTGGTAAATTTTTTAGCAGACATGACGTGATTTGTATTTACAGGACATTTAAGAGCATAGCTATATATTATTACGAATAAGCAATGTCCAAATAAAAAAAAAATCTATTCATGAAGAATTCGTATCCCTTATTGTCATTATATTATATCGCTTGAACGAACTTTTGAATTGTTAGAAAAAGCGCGTCAGTGGAATTACAGCTTATTAGAATATACATATTATAGCATTGCGAAAATAACGTCAATAATTGTTTAATCATTAGTCCATTTAATTTAATTAAAACGCGCGTGAATACGATTTGTTCACATCGAAAAACGTGCCAGCTAGTTGTCTTGGATTTTAGCCAGAATAAAACTCTATAGTCTATATTGTATGCATATAGTTCCTTTCTTCATCGCAACAGCGGTAGTTTTAATTTGTTTGTTTTAAAAGAACTATTATAGCGAGCAGAGTCGACGAAACACTATATTATGTTTGTATGTACCTATATATACTAGATATATATTATATATATATATATATGTCACAACCTCACTGAATTAGATTAGTTTTTTTTTTCATTGTCGTTGATTGACGTGAAGTGCGTAGTATTCAAATGTGCTTCCCATGTGCATGAATGGATTTTTCGTCTTTTCATACGATAAAAACAGCGAACTGAATGAAATGATTCATCTAAAAACAACAACAAAAATCATAAAGAATATTTGAAAAAAGTGTACGCCGTTGCGTAATCAAAACCGTAACGGACAGGGTTGAAAATTTGAAATAACATTAAAATATGAACCGAAAAAACTATTAGTGACCGGCCCCTCATAAATAACTTTTGAATGTATTGCGTTATGACGTGTAGGCGTATCGCTATTCAATAGTAATAATAATAATTAATGTATATATAGGAGCGACGAATTTAAAGTTAATTGTACATTATATTATATACATAGGTATTGGGTTCAGTATAGACCTAAAATAGTGTAATACATACCTACTTTGCACCTGGTTTACGTATGAACTCCAAAAGCAATCGATGTTATAACACGAAAATGCCGGTGCTGCATAATGTGAGGTAGGTACATAGTGTTTTTAATAGTTTTTTTTTTGTTATTTCGTTTCGTCGGAGGGTCGGAATTTCACCTGCGCGATTACACAGTTTCCACGAACGAATAAAAATACAGGAATAATAAATTGACAAAATATAGGGAATGCAAGTAATAATGAAATATATTTTACTATATTATATTACATCAAATAAAAAACAAAATAAGTATGAAATTACACAAAACGTGGCTTTAAACCCGATAGAAATTTGAACTTGCAATTCTATTGTATATACAATATACGCTTGCATAAAAAATGTGTTTCTAAATTTTTATAAAAATATCATACACTTTTCTTATTATTCGTAACAAAATGTGAGACGTTTAGGTACAGATTTTCATGAGCAAATTGATTCTCCCACTGGCTCATTAGGATTTTCGATTTGCATGCGTAAAGTTTGTGAACTCGTCGGGGGGTTGTGCGCGTGTACCTAACACGTATTTTTCCAGTTATACAGCGCATCACTATAATAAAATATACAATATAATATATTATAATATTTTATGATTCACATAATAGGCCACACATATAGATTTTTCTTTTAATTTTATGTTCCCGAACTAGATTGTTTACTGCGAGTCACGGCACGGTGTGTCAATGAACCACTGTCCTGACGCAAACGTCCCTCTACCGCAGAGTTTAATTGGCTGGCGTGTAGGGTGGAACAATATAAACGATATATTATATTATTATACACGCGGTGCGTTATTATATATTATTATCGTATGTACACGGGCGCACATGTTCGCCGCGGACCTGGTTCGTTGCTCTTGTAAAAAAAAAAAATTGCCCTCTTGGATGGCGATAAAAAACCGTATCGGTTGACAATTGGCACTCGAGTCTGCCGATAAAATATGTGTATCAAGCACGAGGGCTGAAAGTGAATCGACAGGGTGGTGGCGGGGAGAACCGCGGTGCGACAATGAGATAATGATTATGTCGGACGCGCACACGTATATATGTATAAAAATTATACAATGTATATTATTATATTATTATTGGCGAGCATCTGTTGTTCGTAAAAAAAGGTTTTGACCCTCGTGTTCACGCGCGGCGGATTAATGCGAGTTGCGCAAAAACCGCGTACGTTTAATATATTGTAACTACGTCACGCGCTTATAGTGGAGTCGGTAAACTCACGTCACCGAAAATCCTAATACTATAACATAATTATGATTATCTTCTAGGCTGGCCAGATTAGCTTGTTCGATTACTCGATTAACTCGTTAAAATATTGTAAACGCGTGGATAAGTTAACGATTTATTGTTCTAATTTTTACAATTTTTATTGGGTAGGTACTTATCGATAGTTATCGTATATAATATTATAAATATTTAGTTATTAAATTTGTTTTTAAACAAATTACAGATTGTTTGTCTTAAAATAAAGTTAAAAAAAATAATTTGTTTTAATTTAACTACTATAAAGCTAGTATGAATTCTATACGTTCTTATAGTTCATTCCTATAGACCGCGGGTGTAACGGTAATTGGCTATTAACATGATTATAACATAATAATTAATCTTAATCAAACAAAAAATTAAAATAGTTAAAAGTTAGAAGTCAATTGTTACTATTAAAAAGTAATTCGTCGTGTAACATGCGGATTACTATTGTCGAATAAAGTAATGGTTAAATATTTAAATCGTTAATGCCTATTGTTTTACATATTCATATAACCGCAGTGCCGTACCTACATTACTATGTAATATACCTACCCTTAAGCGTGATAAAATAATAAGTACTTAAATAATATATAATATCCTGTAGGCATTCATCAATAGAGGTACTAATGTACTTTTCTATTAAAAGTAAATTTTCCCGCGCCTCAGTATCTATAATTCAATATTATGTTGTAAACAGTATCATCTACTATTATATTATACCGAGGTAATCAGCGCCATAATACGATCATATACGCTGTTTTTCATGCAACAGTCAAAATAAGTGCAGTGACCATCAGTTAACTGGGTAGGACAAAAACAAATTGCGAGCTCGGCTGTCGAAAGAAATTATAATTTTATAGATGCCAAAAATATATATTTTCAAGAACTCTAACAGTGTTTTTGGCAGTCACGTCGAAACGTATTGCGTTTTTGTTATGTTGCTGTTATTATAAACGTTAAAAGAAAAAACAAAATTAGAAAGCTGATTAAATTTAGCACCAGGAGTTATTATCAATGATGATTCTTCAAAGTTTTTGCAAAAAGTAAAATTTTAGATACTTGACTTCTTATATAATTTTAACATTTCATCAGTAACAGGTACCGGAATCCGGTTTTTTTTTCTGGTAGAGGTTGGATTTTTTTATTTGTTTTGGTAATGCTTGAAATGCTTGAATACAACTACTTAGTATATGTCGTTTTATGGCAGTCTTGTTTATAAAGACAAATTTATTTTTTCTTTGACATAACAACTCTGTTAGCAATGTTTTACACTACACAAAACATTAAAACAATTTATAAATATTATTTTATTATAATTAATTTTTTTTTCTGTTAAAATGATAACTCAAAACTTTTATTGATTTTACAATATTATACCTATTATACAATAAGCAGATTATAGCGCAAATGAGATGACTAAAAATAAAGAAGATTATAATAAATATAAAGTAAATAAAAACCAATTGAAAAAATTGTTATATAATTATATGGGTAAGTGGGATATAGGGTTTAATTTAAGACGTAAGTGTGTGGTCTAGAATAAAAAAAAAGGTACCACCCATGATAATTATACTGACTGAACTGGAAAACCTTAATTCTGTTAATCCACGGCAGAGACTAAGATATTATGATATTGAGTGTATCTTGGACCGTGTCCATCATGGTGGTCTTATCCGTAAAAACCATGCTAGAATTAGTGGCATAATTTGGGGGAGGGCAAGCATAGGAATTTACCACACCCTTGATTTTTATGGGCTGGTCAAATATTTGGACTTTTAGAACAACAGGGACGATGGAACGGCGGCCCCACTTATAGCGAGTTACTCGCCCTTAGGCCAGAGTTCATAATCGTAAAACGTTTACATTTTTAAAAGACATACCGATAGAGAAGAATATTATTATAAATTCTAAAATGTGACACTTTAACAACTGATCAATATTTTTGTTATTAGGAATTACGAATTAAGATTTAATAATATAGGCTTAACATGAAGTTTTTATTATTATTAAAATTAAAGTTTTTTTTTATTATAGGTACCTACATATTTTGTAAGCGTATAGCGATCGGCTTTGTAATATACCTATTATTTTAACTAAATTAAGGAGGTAAAAATTTTGTTCCACCCTAAGAAAAATTGAAATGACGCCCCTGGGTAGAATATAAGACAATAATATGTTATAATTTATAATATTATACAGTAGATAATAAAAATAAAAATAGTATACTTATTAATTTATTATTATAACTTGTGGTCAGTCATAGGATATACGATTGCTATAATAAGTGAATATTGAATATTGATGAATGACTACAACTTTACAAGTCTACAAAATAAACCTTTTTACAAATCCAAATTACAAATTATTCATAAAAGATTCACTTTGTATTATATTAATAAATAATAATAATAGATATTTGTGTAGGTATACTGTTTATATATATATATACACTGTACTATAGCTCGCACTTAGGTGGGGCCCATAATGTACCCTGGCTACAATATAAATTGTTCTATGCTACGGCACTGAGCTATATTATTTTTCGTATTGCGTATACAATTTTAAATTAAAATTGCAAAATTTTATTACAGGTATAGAAAAATAAATAAAAATAACTATCAATTATAGTGACATATATGCTTGTAGCAATCATCCAAACAGTAAGGAAATAAATATACGCAAGTGTGATAAACATTATTTGAATTTGTTACGCTACATCTGTTTATAATTTATTTTTCAAGAATATATCGCTCCAAGACCATTGTCTCCGAGTCCCTCACGGCCCTCGCACATGTGACATAACAAAAACACATTCAAGAAGATTGATTATTTAAATATATACCTACTACTAAACTGGAAGATATTTTTTCGAAGCAATATCATGGACTAATTATTGTTGTTTCCTATATGTTCTATATTTTTTTTTTTTTTGTATTAAGTTAAGGCTTCGACATCTGAGGTCATTAGTCTGTAGGTTATTTTTAGTAGGTTTTTTACTTTTTAGTAAGTTACCGTGGAGAAGGGTACGGTTGATTGGAACTCGTATGTATGTGAGCAAGGATTTGTCACTAAAAAAGCCCGGGTCACCCGTCCGGGAACTAGTGACATCGGCTGATGCTTGAACTCAGAACACATTAATGACTGAGGACAACCACCGCGCCACACCAGCTGGCCACTATATTATGTCATATTATTTATATAATAATACCCTTCTTTAATTAGAATATTATTGCTTTAAATAACTTAACCTTAACTCCCAGGTTACTATTTATATCTACTAACTACTATATATATATATAAAAAATATATATTTTAATATTATATATTCCTATTTAGAAAAAATCAGTGTTTAAAGTCAATACAAATTGTAAAAACTTCTTATTATGTCTTTAAACTAACGGTTATCAGATATTCTATAATTGAAAAAAAATCAAAAGTATACAAAACCCTAGTTTTTCACAAATTTTTTTTTTTTTTGTAATTCAAAAATTAATAAATGTAGATACTTAAATTTTTCACCAAATATTTAAAGTAGCGTTTCTTAGACAATATGGTTTAATTTTCAAAATATTTTGGCTCTTTTTTTGCTATAAATAGACATTTGAAATTGTCAGATTATTTTAGTGATTTTTCGGTTTATGCTTGATAAAATGTCTGTGAGTAAAAATCTTGGAACTTTAATACAAGGTTTCTCATAAGTTGTTCTTGCCGAAATTAAAACATATAGTCGCAACTTTGTTATAAGCATTTAAAGTTAAAATATTAACAAAATTTGTCAAAACTACGATCATTTACAAATTTTATTATAATAGTTAATAATTCATAAAATTATCAATTTTAAAATGTAAGCCTTGAAAATTCAATTTAAGGTTCATCATAATAGATTTCTTACCGGACATTAAATGCTGGCGACAGAGTGTATATGATCTGTCTCCGTTCAGAATCGTTTTCTTATAAATTAATTTATCGTTAAATTTAAATTTAACACGTCCATTACAGTGATATACTCAATGGTGAAGTACAATAATACAACACTGTAAACTCAACACCTACAGTGAAACTTTCTCGGTTTTTTACTTTTATCATTGGGTAATGGTAGATAAAAATTTAAAACCAGGTTGACAACAGTCAATAATAATAATAATAGGCAATAAAAATCATTGTGTATCAATGTACCCAATCGAAATTATGGCTGACAACTACCTTAATGTCACGGTGATTAGATAAGTTAGCAACACAACTTTTCAGAATAGTATGAAAGAAACAAATAAAACATCTTAAGTAGGTAGTTAAATGTAACATTGTAAAGAAATAAAATAAATAACCGACTGAATAGAATTCAGTCAGTTTTTATATATCTGTACACACTACACACACCAGCCATGTTTTTGTGGAATTAGGTATCTAAATATTAATATACTATCGTAGTCAAAGTTGTGACAATTCTGACTTGTCAAGTCGTTAATCAAATCTACTTAGACGGTTAAAAAACAACGTTCACACATGTGTATTTTCAGCCTCGTATATTCATGTGTACCATCATATAGGACGGTAGTAAATAATTGCTGGCTAATTATTGTTCGAAATGCATTTTGACTTATTTATTATTTAATATTAAAAATCAAAACATTTATAAGATTAAACAAGTTAATTATAATTAAAATGTTATAAAAAATAAGACAGTCTACTAAAGATGTGTTTACCGTATACCTATAGTAGGCTATATAAGGTATATTGTATACATAGATATCAATTAACAGCTAGTGTTTTGCTGATATTCAATAATACAATTCGAAACATAAATGAGCAATAAGGAAAAAAATCTTATTTTTAAATAATATATACGTAGAGCTAAAAAAACGTTAAATTCAACCAGTGTATTATATAAATTTTATTTTTAATTGGTACTTATTGGACTTTTATTGATACCAAATTATCAAAAAAAGCCTTGTTTTCTGGAATTAGTTAAAAAAAATTTAAACCAATATATTATTTATATTGATAACCCTTTTGATATTATTTTACAAAAAACACGTTTCTAATAAAATTGGGCCATTTCCTTATTAATGTTTCCGTTAGCATATAACTAACCAGATAAACTGATAAAAATAGTACTATGTTAATGCACCGATTTATAGTCTTAAAATATTATTATTTATCTTTGCATTTGAATTTACTTAATAAATATCACTGGACATTTTTAATTGATTGGAAGTGGTTTTTTTCAGGAGGACACATAAATCCTGCTTTAACCACAGCCATGCTGATCACAAGAAGGATAAGCCCCATAAGAGCTGTTATGTTCATAGCCGCACAATGTGGCGGAGCAGTAGGAGGCGCTGCGATAATCTACAGGTAAACAATATTCATTTTCCGCCATATTATATTATGTATGTCGTATGGTGTATAAATCGTCATTCATTATTATAATATTGTCCTGTGTTCCTATCACGTACATGATATTAAATTCTCTACACCACGGTACTATCGGTTTCTAGTGTTTCCGCTCGCAATTACTTCACCAGTCTATATGACCTGCCAAACAGTAGCACAACTCCATGGCAACGTTTCAGCTTAGGCTTGCTACTCATGTTCTTCATCGTGTTCACGTATTATGTGACAAATAATACGTTTCACAAATGGACCGGAACTTCGGCAACGGCAATAGGAGCAGTGTACTTCGCGTGCGGTCTAGTGGCGGTAAGAACAAATCCAATGATCCCTTATAAATACCCTACGAGTAACTTTTTGCAGATGCCCTTTATTAATCCAGCTTGCGCATTTGGACCGGCTCTTGTAATGAACCATTGGGATAATCACTGGGTAAGTTTAATCATTATTAATTATTGTTAATGACATATTTTTTTTTATTCAATCAAGTAAATGAGTGCCCTGCTTGTTTTATGTTATACCGAGCTACAGGCTTAGGGTCGTTTTCGGTGCAGGACAAGAGGTCATGGGGGATGGAGTGCGACACGGTGTGAATAAAGTTCAAACTGGCAATCATAACCTAATCTTCCATATTGAATTAAATGTTTTCGTTATTTTACATAAAATTGGCCGACAAATATAAATAATAGAAAATTTTTTTACATCATAACCTATTTCATTACAAAATATAAGGTAGGTACTTTAAGTATAACACATTGTTACAATACAATGGAGTGCCGAGTGATGGTCGAGCGTCTCAACAGTTATATTGTAATACGATTGTTAGGAAGGAACTAATAGAGGCAATGCACGATAAGGGTTTCTGTAAAAATTAGAAAAACACGAACTTCAAAACTATGTCCAAAAAATTCTGATAATTTGCAGTTTAAAACTCTTGTAAACTTGATTCAAGCCAAATTGAAAATTGAAAATAGGGATTGTTAAAATGTATGCAAGACATCTAAAATTAGTTTTTTGAAATAACGGTAAGTACCAATTATAAGTATAGGTACAGCAGTGGCATGTAACATAAGAGTCCAAGTGTAGCTCAGGCAACACCTTAAATATGGTGAATGGGTTAGGTTAGGTATTGATAGAAGGATAATAGGACATTTTATTGGTAGGGGTAGCTATATTATGAGGGATAGGTCACCTACAATCTTTGAATTTGTGTAACATCAAGTTTTTTTTTGATAAGCATTGATTCAGAGAGTTACTGATAAATATGAATGAGTGTAGTTTATTAAATAGATACCTACTTATATTGTATTATGGATTTAGGTATAACTTATTACTTAATGATTATTTTATTAAACTATTTCCTATGCAGGTTTATTGGTTTGGACCAGGAGCGGGAGGAATTATTGCTGGCGTAGTGTACGATTTAATATTTAATCCACAAAAAAGAAAAGCGACAATAGATGATTTGAACGGTAAAATATTGTGTAATTCAAAATAATCAAATTAATAATACATATATATATATATATATATTTTTATAGATGACGAAAATCTGTGTCAGATACAAGTACCGCACAAAATTATTCGACCAGCTCTTTCTCCTCCAACACTATCTGCTGATTTAGATTTGCCAGAGCCTTTGTATGAAGGAAGTAGATCGTTATATACGCGTTCACCAGTTTTAACCCGTGCAAATTTAAGTCGTTCGCAGTCATTGTATCATTCAAAATCTACTCATAACTTGCCACCTCGTGATTACTTGCCAAGACCAGGGCCATTATTACCAGCACAGTCATTATATCCACTGACAACGACAGCTACTACAGTGTGCAATGACAGACCTGATAGGCAAAATCAACAGAACCAACAAAGACAATATGAACCTACATATAGTGCTAGGAATTCGTCAACAGTTAACGCTAGTGGCATTCATAATGGTTTGTAGCTTATAAAATAGACTGTAATGAAAGCATTAATATTAATGTCTATTTTAAATATTTTCAGGAATATACCCAAAAAGTAATAGGACAGAAACATACAGGCAACCACCGAAAGATTCAGCAGATGATCTTTATGGAATTTATGGCAATTCTCAAAATAAATCACAAAGTCATCATGGTAATCATTCAAGGAGTGAGTATGTTTACCGTTGGACACCACCAAATTCAGTTATGCATGAGTACTCATGAATGTGTCAATATATTATTATATGTACAGTTCACCATGTGAATACTAATTTTTTAATTGTAAAATATTTAGTGTAAATAAATTTTATATTAATAAATACTTATTAGTTATCACTATAATGGAATTAATAAAATAATATTTTGTTTACTGTATATTTATTTTATTACATTATATACCTATCTTATTGACTATCATAAGAACATATTTAACTTGTAGCTTTTTTTGAATTGAAAAAATACTGTGTTGGTGTATTATGATATTGAGGTTTTGACATAGGAAACAATTTTTGTGCATACCAATGACATGCTTGGATAGGTTGATCACTATTTTTCAAATCATTTAAAATATTTATTTCTACATCACTAAGCGATGTAAATTCTTCTAAGATACTTTGAAGTTTATCTTTACTACAATGTACAAATGGACAGCATCCTTCATCAGGAATTTGAATATTTTGTCTCTAAAAAAAATAAATTATTACTATTAGAAATTGTCTAAATTTTTAAAAAATTGATGAAAATATATACCTGCATTAAAACACAAGATGTCATTTGATAATTTTTTTTCGACCCTAACATACCATACGTATGACGGACATTATATTCTATTTGTTTGTAATGTTTATCCCATGAATGTGTGCATGCACTTTTTGAATTTCCACACTGGGAATATTCCTGTTTAAACATCATCAAAGTCTGATCCAAAGGTAATCCTATATCTTTTAAGAATAATGTCAACCGATAACGCGGATCATGTGCAAGGCGATGATTTGTGAGTAATGAATTTAATGACAACAACATACAAGGAGGCAATAATATTTTGTTTGAATTAAGTTCTTTCAAAGATATTTGTCCATCAATATTTTTCCAAAAGGCTATTTTAGAATTATAATACCTATTTATTTTCTCATTAAGATATTCAACTTGCAAGTTGTTATTATCCAAAGCAGACATAGAACGACAAATTTTATACAATGATTTGATATATATTAAGCGAAATAAATCAACTAATAAACTGTTCCATTGATTACAGAGTACAATAGCAATGCCTTGAGTAAGATGCACTTTTCGATTGGAAACTAACGTAGGGCATTTTTGCCAAGGAACTGAAAAAATAAAATATAATAAGTCAAATATGAAACAATTATAAATAGCAATTGTATTGACAAACCTTCAATAGACTGTATACTACAATGTTCATTACATGGCACATGTTGCTTATCCTTGTATTCTGAACAGACTTTTAGTAATACATCAATATTATCATCAGTAACACTAAAAAGTCCAATTTCATCTATTATTTTTATTAAGTATTTTCTTAAAAAATTTGGTTTTAATAAATGTAAACGTTCTGAGATTAAACGACATTCCCCTTCTATGACCATTTCCTTTAATGTATGGTCATCGGTTAAACTTGCATGTCTTCTGGAAATATCAATGTATTACTTAATTAAACAAATTCTTTAGAGCTAATTCTTTATCATTAAAATTATAATTTTTAAAGCAAATATTCTTTAAATTGAATCTTAATATAATTTGATGTACTAATATATATTATATATATTTACTGTAATATCCTACTATGATATAAATGTAATTTTTAAAAATTATTTGTGATTTATATTTTACATAGTTCACTATCATTTTTAATTGACATTGGACGATTTATCCAAAATAATCATTTAGACTTCAGTTACTTGTATAAATTTATTTAACAATAAAGTGTAATAAAATTTATTAAAATATGTATTTAAAAGTAAGTTTTTATTCAAATTATTATAAAAAATAAGAGTTCATATTTTTTAAACCAAACTACATATTTGGGTAGCTATTGGTAGTTATAGGTAGCTTCTCAAAAAAAGGTTGTAATTTGAAGTATAATTTTATACTATTCAACAGTTTAACGACTATGTGGAAAAAATTCAATACAACAGCTACTTCAGCTTTGATTCAATACGACAAAATGTCAATATATTCAATCAGAATTATCCTAAGTATAGACGAATTTTTTTTTTTTATATTACATGTAATTCTTGTATACAATTTATATTAGATAATAGTTATAATAATCGAGCCTATAGTTTTTAGATTATTACTCTTGTTAATAAAATAAAAAAAACACAACATAATTTTTAGTCCAAGTTTAAAGTGGGTTTAATAAATATATAAATATTAATAAATTGTATACCTAAGGCAAAGAAATCCAGTGTAGTCTAGAAGCGTAGAATTTTTCAGATACATGGCATATTTTGGTTTGTCACTTAATTTAGCGTAAGTGGCAAAATGTCTCAAACGGGATAAAGCTGAATCTTCCACATCGAATATGGGTACATTTATATCTGGTATTTGTAAATAAAACATTTTTTATTTTTCATAATCTGACAAAAAATGAAACCTACAAGTTATAACTACAGATACGGATTATAATATAATATATATGTTCCTATAACACGTTAATAACTTATTTAACACCATGCACTGATAACTATATTATTATTTATTATATTGAAATAATAAATAAAATAATATTATAAAACTAAATGAACATAATATATTATTAAATTATATTTATTATTTATTCAACATTTGAGTTACTATAGTTCGTATTTATCTTTATTTAAAATAATAAGTAAATTCGCGGTATCATTGTATCTCTGAATTTTGTATCACTTATCAGTAAACAGCTGATTGAATCTTGTTTACTTAGATTATATTATTATTATTCGTATTGTAATTTGTGATGTTACATCACGATTTTTAAAATATACTTTAAGATATTAATCGTGGATATACCCAACTATCCAGATTTATTGATATTATACCTTACATTATATTATGTATATCTTAAGTCGTGGTACATATCGGCGATATTACTGAATTGAAATGTAAAATTTTCGCAGAGGGGATTGTGGTACGTACTACGCTATGATTATGACCTTGTGAGTGTACCTAATAGTGTATGGCTTGATCTTGATGATTTAATACAATTGACAATTTATGACTTATGAATACTGTGTCAGTTGCGATAGTACCTAAATTTAAAATCAATGATATTATCTTATCGATTACCTATTAATAGACTATTGTAATTAATCGAAAAAATGACGGTGAACGTGAACGGAGTTTGGTTTGCTATTTTGTTTTTACTTTTGAGGAACTAATTATTGATTTGTTACTTCCGATTAGGTATATTATATTATATTATATTTTGTATTCAAATGTCATGAAGGTATTGCAGATAAAAATTAATGTTATCATAGTTTATAAAAATCGTCGTTCAATATTTACGTTAACATTGAATCTTCTCGAGTAGGTGTAGACATAATAGGTATACACACTTACGAGTATGTATTAAGTAATTTAAATTATAATAATTACCTATTATAATTATTAAAATACTTAACATAATTAATACAATAATACAGTAGTGCAATGTTCGGACGCTTCAGTACATTTTATATTTTTTTAAGGTGTCGAGTGGTTTATAATTTATAAATAACATTTTATATTTTACTAATGGTTAGACGGGAGAGACGTCTTAAGAATTTTCAACCCTCGGTGCTCATTCTCCTTTTTTTAATAATCATACATATACATTTTTGACAGAAAAACTTTTATTATCAAAGAGCATCACAGCGACATATAGCTCTCAGAACATAGATAGCTTTTCAGTTTGTCGTTACATATATTTGGCGCATAATAACGAAATTAATAAAATAATAAAAGTTTTCCAACAAGACAACTTTATTTGTCATGACACATTATAAATCGCAAATATGACCATATAAAAAAGTGCCACCCAAGAAGATTAACTTTCTCTTATTTTTCCTAACAAGCATTTAAAGTTTAGATGCGAATGGAGTAGTTAACAAATATAACTGTATAATTACTTTCCAATTATAAATTGTTGAAAGCCAAATTTAACATATTTATATACATTTAATATTTATATTTATATATATTTAATTGTATAAATATAAAAATAAAGAACCATTATTTGTTTTCAAGGACTCCTAGAAGTTAACTACTGCAAACTTGTTATTAGTTTTATTTAATTCAAATTTTAAATATTATTTTTTATTTTTTGTGAATGTGCTGCATAACATTTATACATTTTATACCTAACATTTATCCGGGCAAAAGCTAATTGTCTAAAGTAAGTTAGTATTATTCCTATATAATGCAATAGTAAAAACCAATTTAAAAATGAAAAATGAACAGATAATTATTCAATTTTATTAAGAATGAGCAACCAATATATAAATTATAAAATTTAGAATTAATTATATTCAATTAAATTCAATGTTTTATAATAGATATGTTAAATATAAATACATTAATTATGATTAGAAATTAAGCTCAGATTAGGATGAGTTAAATAGTAATAATATTAAGTATATAATAGCATTTAACTATAATAATTATTATAAGCTCAAATATGTACATAAGTATAAAAAAGTGCAATTTGGGCTGATCGTCCTCTACCATAGGCTTTCCCTAAATAAGACATTATAGAGAGGTGTGAATAATTTAAAATGACATTTTATTTCTTAAAATCTACACAAAATTAATACAAATCAATCAATTAAAAGTTTTACATTCGTTCTATTATTTCCTGTAGTATCTGCAATTTCAAAGTCAATTCATTAAGACAAACTTCGAACTTAATTATCAGTCAAAAAGCTTAACAGTACCTCTCCTAGGTTAACAAGTTCTTTTAGATACCAAGCAAAGCGATAAATTAATTAGTTATAAAAAATTTTTTTGTGCCTAAAGACATATTTTATTGTAGAAAAAAATGATTCGAACTCCACTTCAATGATGGTTTTTGGTAGCAAATTGTATCTTGTTGGTATTTTGAGCTTTAAAGGATTAAAAGTAAATTTCTCTTAATTTTCTTAATAAACGGGAAAAATTAAAAAAAAAAGGAATAACTGAAATAATTATAAAAAACCAATTTTTGATAAAATCTTTTTTGTTATTTTGTTGTACTTCAAAAAAACTAAAATAACAAAGATACTTCAAATTTTTTTTTATAATATGTACACTTATTGAGCTATTTAAAAACATTTAAAATTTTCAACTTTTTAAAATTTTTTTCTTTAATTATTAATGAAAATGTTTTGCTCTATTAAAATTTTAAAAATGTAATGCAAAACGACCCTATATGTCGTTGAAGATATTATATATATATATATATATTTTATTTTTCAATCGTAAATCAACCAATTTAGTTATTTTTTAATTCAAAATAATAATAATAATAATTATTAATAATATAATATTTGTTATTAATATTATATTAATATTCACAAGAATAAATTTAAATTAATTAAAAAAAAATATATATATATATATACGAGTATATATAAATTATATTTAAGCAAAACGAAGTGTGATCACTGGATGATTTCTTCTCTCACCCTATTCATGTTCTTAAATTATATTTTATTGTAGCACATATGCTTATTATTCCTTTGTGTATAGATTGTATATTTCTATTAAAAATTAAAAAAATAAAAAAAAAATAATAATATTATTATTCACAAAGACTTGATATTTTTCACCATTACATAATGGCTCGTATATTGCCTATATTATTATTTATTATACACAATTAAATGTTCAAAGTGTTTAGATTAATTATTAAAGCTATTTATACCATGAACCTATATACTCTCTATTTCGATATTGATTTAAAATTGAATAGCAGTTAATAATATTATATGAAATAATATTAATATATTATACATAATAATAAATCTATGTGATTTGTTTTTGTCAAAAATTAGTTCAACCTTCAACTTTATTATAAAAATATATCAGCCTATAGTCAATATTTGCAGACAATTTTCCGCTAAGATTGTTTTTTGTAAATAATGATTTATCAATGTTTTTATTTAAATTATGGAATAAAATACTATTATAATTATTTTATAACTTAATAGATACCTGTTTGAGAGTGACCAATTATTGTTCAAAACAATCTTAAGAGTATATGTGGAAAATATCAACGTATGTACTTTTAAACCACCAATATTTATTTATAAAAATACTTCAATACAATTATAGTTTTATCTGTAGTACATTTTTATTTTCCTGCAAATGAATGTGAGATGTAATTGCCGGGAGAAAAGTTTCTCGTTTAAGATTTTAGTTACGTAATTCAAATAAAAATAATATTTACACAATAACAATATACAATAGTAAAAGTATTATCACAAGCATGTGATTTTATTGTTCACAAGAGTAAATTAGAGAAGAGCATTTATATTAAATGTTATAATGGGTATTTATAAAAAAAATGTGAACAGTAGTATTGACATTTAAAATTTACTAAATGTTGATTTTTGTAATAATTGAAGCATTTAGAAAATGCTCGTCATTTAATTGGTCACTGTAATAATGGATATATTGAATTTTAATTAAAAATATATCATAGTATAAGGAACGAAAAACAATTTTGAGTTGAGTCTGCCTATTAGCTTATATTTCTAAGGATATTTTATCATATAGATATTTATATAAGTATTAGTAATTTTTTTCCATTAGAAAAATATGGATGATTGAGCTTATTTTTTGCACCAATATTTTGACCAAATTCAAAGTTGAAAATTAATTTTTGCGGTTGAAAAAATAATAATTCTAATGTGCGTCAATTTCGTGCCAAATATTGGTGAAGGAAAAATTTTAGAAATAAGTATTTTTGGTATGGTATGTATTGTCGGTATGTAAATGCATTTCTACAGCATTCCCATATTTTTTTATTTCATAATTAAACCAAAAACATATAAATTACAAAAGCTAGCATGCAATTAAATATTAAACATTTTTCATAAAGATTTTGAAAAATTTTAATATAGGAAAGGAACACGTACGCGAAAAAATTAACACAAAATAACAAACGAAATATGGACATATAATTATTTACTTTGTAGCTCTAGAGTAAAATAATAAACTCTTTATCAAAAGTAAAAAATTCCAAATAAACGCTCTAGGAAAACAAAAAAGAAAAATTAAGGAAAAACGAGAATTTTATCGCAAAGCAAATTTTATATAAACAAAATTTATTTTTATTTTTAATGTAACAAAAGAAATAATGGCCGTAAATTAATAAAATTTTCACTGAATGTTTATATAAACATTTACTAAACTCCATAAAATTTTCAAAATATTTTGACTTTTTTTGAGCTATTTATAAGCACAATATATTTTCGGGGAATTTTTCGTTGTGTTAAATTTCTTGAAATTTTAATACAAGATTTCTTATAAGTTGTTAAAATAGCAGATCAAAAATAATAAAAATACATAGTCACATTTTATTTTATAAGCATTTAAACATTAAATTTTGACCGAAATTCATCATCGAACATCTGCAAGTTGTTTTGTAGTTAAAAATGTATAAAATGTTCACTTTTTATAACTAAGAATTGAAAATTTAAAACAAGGTTTTTCGTAAATAGTTTATAATGTAACCAAAAAATCAAAAAAATATATTAAAAAATAATTTTTTATAGAAATTTTAAGTTAAAATTTGAATGAAATTAGATATTTAAATGAAGAATGACATTGTTAGTTATTTCGTTATAATTTAAAAACATTTTTTTGTGGGTGCTTGAAACTTTAAAAGTATATTATGATTTTTTATACACTCAACAACATTTTTAAATGCAATGTTTTCTGCAAAATTAATTTAACCTACTATATTATTAATAGTAATATGAATTATTTTAATAGCAATTATATCATAAAATACACTTAGTTATGTATGCTGACAGACCGTCTTCGCACAGAATCGTTTTTTGTATACAATGATTTATATCATTGAATTTCAATTTAACACATCGGTGAAAGTGATACACTCGACACATGTTGTACAGCAGAACGGTACCCACTTGCCGACCTTTTTTATTTTTTATTTTTGAGCATCAGCTACAAGGTCATTAGTTTATATTAAATTATATATAGTGAATTAATTTATACATTTGAATTTTTTTTTCTAACAAGAGATTAATAATATATTATAACCCTAAAATAGTTCGGTTTTTTCATACGGATTTTTTGGTATGTGGAATTTATTTCTGGCTTCTGTACAATTGGACAGTGGATGACAATGGTATTTACTGTCGTAGTATCATCTGCACATTTCATATGATGTGCATAATAGAGGTTTAGTTTTTTTCATTTAGGTTTCTATGTGAGGTCCTCGTGTGAAAAATTCTAAGCTTATCTAGTAAATAATAATATTATTTTATTGTACTACAATTAAAACCGATGATTAATAGTGGAATTATGGTGGATATATATATATATATATATCCACCTAGGGCGGAACTACGATTTTAGACAATCCTGTGCTTACAAATTTGTACCTAATAGGTACAGGCTGAAGGTAACACAAAATATAAAGAAGCTCAACATAGTCTTATCAATAGTTTTATATAATAAACTTATAAAATAATTAAATATTATGTGTGTAAGTAAATATATATAGAACTCTACGAACTAGACAAATAGTCGTGTGTATACACCTAATAATTCCAATAATTAGCTTTTAATTCAAATTGGAGAATTATAAACGATCCACTATTTTTTAAGTATATACAATTTTTAGTTTTTTTTTCTATAGAATTAGTTTGATTAATAAATAACCAGAATTCAAATACGGTAGATATTTGTAGCTTGGAATTCGAAATATTTAAATACATATTATAGTATTATACATATATTATCATAATTATTGTAGTTGTATTCAAAAATCATAAGAAATTAAGACAAAAATATAGAGAACGAATATTTAATATTTGTTTAAATCAGCAATGAATGGTTATTATTTATTACTAATGACCGGATTTATATGCATTTTAAATTGTAAAATATGCATGCAAACATGCACTAAAATAATTCAAAATATGTAAGGAAAAAATGCAAAACATGCAAAATAAAATTTCAATTTTTATTCAATTTTATATTTGATAATTATTTATTAATTGTATTACATTTTTCATAAACAAAAAGTAACATGTATAATATATTACAAAAATTAAATTTTTTATTAAATTGTAATTTAATTTTTAAGCATTGATAGAAAAACTAGAAAAAGCTAGAAAACCAATAAGTTATCATAGTATGTTCCATGTTTATTTTTGTGAAATTATGACGGCGATCTGTAAGAATGTACTTGTAGGATTAAAAAATGCGTTCAACATCAACACTGGTGATTGGAGCATATTTAAAATTGGCTAGTATATCCGGCGAATAATTTGAAACAGATAAATCGTAGAAATTAGCACTGTCACCTTGAAGTATTTTGGAAATTTCTTTTAAAACCATTAATCCTTTATTTTTATTCAAAACGTTTTTACATTTTGTTTTAATTATTGTACTATTTACACTAGTAGGAAGTTCATTGACAGAGTTTTCCATTTGATCTAAAATTTTTAACGAATCTATAAGGGAAAAATTAGAGGTTTCAAGCTTTTTGATACTTTCAACAATACATACAAAATTTGCTTTAATGTAAGCAAAATCATATTTTACATTTAATTTATTAAAAATTGATTTACAATAAGTTTTCAATCACATTTTTGAACTCTTCAAAATGATCTGCGTAAAAAAAGGCTGACTCTAGCCAAGTATATTCTTACCTAAATTACCCAACGGGTAATTATTGGCTGCGGTGGTAAATGTGTATTTGGCAACATTTCCTTATATAATTGAATTCTATACGGAGCCTTTGAGGAAACCTTTTTTCCATTATTAATTAAATCATTTATGTCAATAAAAGTATCTATAATTTTTTCAGAAATTCGGTGAATACCATGTGCGACACAAGCTACATGTACAAGATTCGAATAAAATGGTTTTAAATTTGGTGCAGCTTTTGTCATATAAGGAGCAGCATCAGATAACATTAACAAATTTTATTATCATTGTTACCTTCGGGTCACAATAGTTTAAGAGAATTGTTTACAAATTGTGCTATAGTTGAATTATTGGTTTTTTTCGAGAACTTTCGATGTTAAAAGATACGATTTAGAAGGTGAATCGGCATTTAATTTACCAACAATAAAATTTGCTACATATTTTCCACGAAGATCAGTAGTTTCATCAACAGAAAAAAATATGTATGAGCTGCCTATGATTTCTCGAATATTTTGTAAAACGTTTGTGTAACATTGATTTAAATACTATTTTTTTAATGTACTTTCATCTGGTATATGTTTTTTTGTGTACTTTTCCAAAAAAGATTTAAAGTTTTTATTTTGTAATTTATGTAAAGGTATGTTTGAAGAAATTAATGTATTACAAAGTTCTTTAAAAAATTGTGATTGATTTTCTATGGATGTTGATGCTTTATGAACAAAGGTTTGTTTAGAAGAAGATTTGGTCAAACATTTTTTATGCAACAATGATTTAGCATGTTGATCAATTTGAAATTTTTTTTCTGCTGTTACTGGTTTTTGACAATGCTGACTTAAAACTGTTGTATTATTTAATATTTTGAAAACCTCACCAGAAATATTGTATGGCTCAATCCATTTACTAATTGATGCTAGTTTTGAATTTGGAATTTTGGGCATTTTAATTATTTAAAAATTAATTGGTAAATTACAAAATAATTATTATCGGTACAACACATACACTTAACACTACTTGTCTACAACGCAATTCTTACTAACAATAATTGTCTTGGATAAATGTAGCAGTGGTTGTAATTTATGTTGTACTGTACATATCAGTGCTTCTCAACAGGGGTGATATCACCCCCCGGTGGGCGGTGAAGGAGTACAGATGGGCGATGAGCTCGTTTTGGTCGGTAGGGGGGGGGG
>JACXSJ010002652.1:0-39538 GCA_014851325.1 Pentalonia nigronervosa | reverse complement strand
TGTTATTTAACATTATTGATAACTAATAGAATTTATCAAAATTAGGAACAAATATTATGCATTGGAATATTTTAATAAATCAAAAAAAAAAAAAACAATTTTTGTCGAGTATTTTTTTTTTATCTTACAAGGACGGACAAGGATTTTTGTGTCGAATTATGTGATATCGGGTTGAATATCTATTAGTAATATATATATAAGTTTTTGAATTATTTCCTTTACTATTGAAATTAAGCATTACAAAATTATATAATACTTACGTATATATGTTTTTAGCTACTTATACAGTATACAGTAATATAGTATTTCAATTTTATATACCTATCTATGTATATATAATGTGATTTGAAATAATGTATATTTACACATTTTTTAAGACTTTGGAAATAGTATAAATTTGTATGTTATGAGTCATTTTGTTTTTTTTACACAGTAATTTCATCAAGCTCAAGCGGGAATGTCTCCCTTGAAGAACGCTGATTTGCCGTATTACTCATCACAGGGAGATTACACAGTCGTTGTCCACATATTTAACACATATTTTTACCCCTCACACAAAAATATTTACCGTATTACATTTTACATGAAAATTTCAAAAACTTTGTCCACAATTTTTCCCCTTACGTAAAAAAAATTACCGTATTCCAAAATTATAGAGGAATTAGTCACTTTAAATTGGTTTTCCCCTGTAATTTTGGAATACGGTGAATCAGCGTCCTTCAAGGGAGACATTCCCGCTTGAGCTTGATGAAATTACAGTGTAAAAAAAACAAAATTACTCAAAACATACAAATTTATATTACTTTTAGAATCTTAAACTATTTAAACAATTAAAATAGGAAATAAACTCGTTCACGCTGTAATATAATGAATATAATTAACTAATTAAGTACAATAGATAACAAGATTCAACGTATTCAAATGAATACATTGTTACAATGTAAGCAATTTTAACCAAAGTTAGACAATTACCATTCATCTACTAATAGTTATCTAATTTTTAAAATCTAAGTAATCTCAGTAGGTATGGAAATATCTGGCCTACACAATAAATAAAAATGTATTAAATAATATCTGTATTTAATATCTATAATCATGTGATACTCTATTCAAATTACCTAGGTAGATACTACATTATAAATACTCAAGAATAATTAAAAAAAGTAATCAGTAATTACAATGAATACTCAAAAAGTATTTAAATGTTGGAATTCAAATATTTTATAAAACTGAATGTACCTACTTAATATTAAAAAAAGTAAATCTATAAATTAATTTAAAATAAGATCGTTCGTCATTTTATTAGTCTTCATAAAATTACATTAACTCCTTTATTAACGCCAAAAGCACTTTATTTTGACAATATCCGTTATTTTATAGTAACAATTAGTTTCAAAATTGACCTGTAAGATTATGTACTTTGTGCAGTGTGCACTACATAAAATGTCGATACATAAATTTTACGGAGAAATGTTTTTTTATTTTTATTATTAATATTTAGTATGAACTATTAATATAATTAAATTTCCATCTCTTTTTGTTATCAAAAATTATGAAATGTATGATTTGTTAAATTAATTAAATACATTATTACCATATTGTAATAAATATTATCGTTAAATAATAATAGAATAATATCACAATTATTTAAATTTTTGGATGAAAATCAAAATTGATGGTTTGAAGTTTATACTAGAAATTTGTATTCATCGAGTTATTTTCCAAAATAAGTAACAGTTTTAATTTTCCATATCTTTGAAATATTATTATTTACTAAACATTTTATAAAATCAACTATTTTATTATATAATATAACTTATATATTAGTATTATGATCATTGATCATAATAATTAATTTATTATAATATGCAATAATTCTGTAAAAAAACATTTTGATAATCGATCATAAAATGTTATAATTCACTTATACAACCTATAAAATGTATTCATTAATTGTACTACGTTGATCTACTTTAATTTTAAAATATATAATTTTAGCATGTTTTACTACGAATAATTGCTAAATTAACTAATCAAAATCCATTTAATTTTTTGAATATGTATAGGTATATGATATTAATTATCATATTTTTACAAAAAAAAAATTATTTTATTTTTATAATTTTTTTATAGTGGTTTCTTGGGATTTTTAAGATTTATGATAGCCGATTTTTTTTAATTTCATACATCAGAATTCAGAATACTTTTCTTAAAATGTTGATGTACAGATATCAAATGCATATTTTTAATATGATTGTAATGGGTAGGTACGCCGAAAAAGTTGTTTTATACATTATACTTTTTATGTTGTTGATGTGATGAACGTTTTTTTCATTCATCTTAAAAATGTGTTATTATAATATATATATAAATTAATATTACAATGATTTAGATAGCAAATTTCTGTGTCCTACTAATGTGTTTAGTTGAAGCGGACGGTAGCCATTTAATTCGAGGTCGGATATTTGATATAGACATTATGACAAAAAGAGAAATACGGAGGTACCTGCAGGCACTTCTACTCGTAATTCTGTCTAATGCATACGAAATAAATGGAAGACACCTATTGTAAAATATTATTACTATATTATATGTATCGGCATTGAAACACAACTTTAAAAAACGGCTTGGGTACTCACCGAGCATTTTGAGGACTTTCGGAGACGAGTTGGCCCTGTACTCGGGCGACGACATTTTTTTCTCGCCGTGGCTCGATCGTACCGTGATGGTGCGCTTCAGCTTGTCGGAGCGTCGGAGGCGAAGTCCGATAAGCGCATACAGAATGGTTATCAGCGTCATCGGCAGCAGGAAAAACAGCAGCGTGGATAGCGTGAACGACACGGTAGACAGTTCGATGTCCGTGTCCATCAGAGGAATGCTTCGGATGTTGCACTGCAACAGTTCTGACGAACCGTTCCACGACGAGACGGTGAATTGCAACGCCTGAGGATTTTACGTTTTCGTGGATTTTATAGTAGGAATAAATAATACGGTCTCGTTATCTTTAGCTATCCCACAACTATTAACAAATGGCCTATGTGTATTTATAAAATATATTCATTGTATGGGTATCAAGCACAACTATTGACGTAGGTTAGCGGCCCTGGGGGAGGGGACATCCAACAGTTTCGAGTTTAGTCTTCCTCAAATTAAAAAATAAATAAATAAATAAAATGATGGTTTTTGGTTTTTTGTTTAAAGCTAATTAAGTATCAGTAGAACACAGCTATTATAGAATATCGATTACATCAATACATATTTTCCAGAAATGAACAGTATTTTAATGAATGTAAGTCTGATGGTGTAGACTGTCGACACTTCGTAAGTTGACAACTTAATTAAACTTAACTAAAAAAAGTGAACATTCTTTAAATCGATATGAAATGAACGCTTCTTATAGTAAATTATTATTTGACATAAATTAAACGCAGATTATAGTATGATTAGACTGTATTTGTATTTTGTAATTATGTATCATTGCATTTTTAGGATTCATATTGACAAATGTCAAATTCGCATTCGACTCATTTATAGGCGCAACTAAGGGGATGCTTGGGAGTGTTTCAACATCCTCAGGCTCTTATTAAGCACCCACTGGCCCCTGTTATAAGACATCTAAAATAATGCGAGAAAGGAGGAATATTTTTGTTTAATGTAGGAATGTTTTTACGTTTTTATTAAAAAAATAAAACAGTTCAAAAAGTAACTTTTGCTAACTTAAACGGTTATTTTAAATTCCAGTTACAATTCCTATGAGTCCTACAACATGTGGACGTAGTTTTTAAGTAGGTATGCAATAAATTAAAAATTAGTTGAGGACAATTATGTTAAAGCAATGGTTAACTGACTTTAAATATTGAGAAATATGTTGCAAATGGGCGCACACTAGTTGCCTCCCGAAGTCAAAAAGGTCAATCATTTTTATACGAATTGCCTCCCGACTACATACGAGTTGCCTCCCGGCGTACCTCAAATGTTATCGTATTGAATAGCGTCTAGTACTAGTAATCTTCTAATAGCCAGGTAATAAATACACAAGTGGTTCTAAACATTTTCAAACATATTATCATGTATCAAAATAAGTTTGTAATTTCAAAATCAGAGGATTCAATGTTTCCACCTTATATATGAGCAGAAAAAGGTTCGAGCATTCAGCGTACAACCAATGCATGCGAATCTTTCCATAGCAAATTTAATAGCTATTTTGAGTCTCCGCATCCTAATATATATAAATTTATCGAAGTTTTAAAACTAATTCAGACTGAGACTGTAATTTTAATACAAAGTTCTAATAAGCCTAAACTACATGGTCGATTACAAATTAGAAACAAAATAATTTTCATTGATACTCAAATAAAAAAGCTGAATGGAAAAAAAAATCAGATTTTGAGTACTTACAAATATTAGCTAAAAAATATAAACCTAAGCAATGTTATAAATAATTTTTTGTATTTTACCTATTTTATTTGACTTATTGACTAATTGACTTATAGTTGTGTTATTTTTATATAAATGTTGTATATTATACCTAAGACTGAAATTTTTTAACTGAACAATTTTATATTTTTAACAACCTAATGACTTAGTATAAAACAATTTATAATGTATTTTTAATAATAATAAAATATAAAATAATTTAAAAAATAAAATTTTATAAATTCATCTATTTATGTCGATTTTTTAGTGAAGTTTATGAATTACTACTTAATTCTAAACAGGAGGCAACTAGTGTGAAATTCTTGGGAGGCAACTCGTGTATAATTATGAACTACCTGGTCATCGGAGGCAACTAATGTATATTAACCTTTATATTTACGATAAGGATGGGAGGCAATTCGTATATTTCGGGAGGCAACTAGTATGCTCCGTTGCAAATAACATAAAAACAAAATCAGTATGGGTTGTTGAAATAGGTATACATAATTTTTGCACCTCCTACATTTTAGGTCTAGTTATGCCTATGCATTTGAACCTCTCAAAAATCCCCTGTTTCAAAGTTCTATAAGCATAATAATACTTGCACTTGTATTACTATAGGGCAGAAAATAAATTTTAAACTCCCAAGAATAATAATTTAATATGTTTATTTTGTTTTATATAAAGTTGAAATATATTTGAATTAAATTGAGTTTATTATTTTTGTTATAATTATATTTAAAAAATATGTGGTATTTTGCTTAATAGGTACAAATGATTTTTGGTCTGAATTAGACTTCATTTATTTTGATGTATAATATATTCATAATTTATATATTTTTAAAAGTTAAGTAGGTAACCCATAGATTCTATACCACCAATGAAATAATATTTTGTTGAGAACTTATAATTTTCAATGTAGTTCATATTTAATTGCTTCATTTAAAATGGACGTATAACAATTCTTAAAGAAATTAAACCGGAGCTATTGCTATAGTTCCTTGTGTTTAACAAATATTAGGTATACTGATCGTACCAATTACTGAAATAAAAAAATATGCTGGTATTGTAAGAAAAAAATATTTCTGTAATCATTCAAAATTAGAAATCGTATTTCAAAATAAATTATTGAAACTGTGAAATTAATGTATTAATTTAAGTGCGTACTTAGAAATTTATGGATAATTTAAACTGAACACAATGAAAACAAAATTGAATTATAATACATTAATACATAGCCTTAACAGGAAGTTTTCAAAATATTATTGTGTACAATGACTGTAGTTTAAATTATGTTTTGTGCAAATGTAAAGTGTAAGCTACGAGTTATGAATGACAAACAACTTGTATAAGAAAGTGTGTTTGATTAATTTTATTGAATCGTTTTAAAATAAATGTTTTTGACAGTTGAACATTATTAAAATTACTAAACATTATTTTTCCATTCTGGATTGAGAAAAAATGTATATTTTATTTAATTAAAATATTGATAATTAAATTTAAAATAAGTCAAATAAATAAATAAGTTTGTATGAAGTATAAAATATATAAGTGCATATTATAATTCGTTTCGATCATAATGCAAATCGAATAAATACTCAAAATAATCAAAATAATATATAACATAATATTATTTTAGGATTTATTTTTTTAAAATTTATTTTAGCACAATGATGTAGTTTTTTATATACTTGTTTTTAATATAGCAAGAAAGATTTTTATTTTACGATGTAATATTTTTTACAACATACAAACATATTATATTAAATAAAATAAAATCTTAGAAATTTACGAACAAAACACCTGCACAATTATAAAATAATATATAGCGTCCGTTAAATAAACTCGTAATGTTATATTAGACAAATGATACAACTACTAATCTAAATTGACCCATCTGTTGTGTTTTTGTGTGGAAGAAAATTGTGGAATAAACGGATAAACAACCCCTTGTGCGTTTAAATGAATACCACTTATATCAGATACCAACGACAATTAATTATCAACTTAAAGGGATTTTCCTCAAACTTTGTAGGCTTATAATAATAGGGTTACACATTGATTATCTGCGAATTAGAGATCAAATGCAACAACAATAGTGAATGCTGTAATAATGTTAAACACTAAAGGAGATACTGTCGACGTTAACTAGAGAAGGGTATTTTTAAAATAATAAAGAGAGCGATAAAAGTTTACTGATTCGCTAAAAAATATGTATTTCGACCAGATAAATTTGAATTTCTATTTTGTAAATTTCACAAGCGCGTTGCAGTTCATTTCATCGTGTACCTATGCAGCAGCACTTACTTCGGTTGATTTTTAATTGCAGATTAGAATTTTTTTTATCAAATCATCCATTTTAACCAAACAACAAAAAAAAAAAAAAACAATTTTCAGAGGGTAGTGATAGCCATGAGGTGTCCTTTCACTCTCCTATAGGTAATGTTAAACAGCTATTACATAAATAACATTAGGCAAGTACTTTAAAAAACCTCGGGATGTAATACTTATTTCACTGAAATGAACACTTACTCCAAAATATGTCGGGTGCAACCTTTAAGTCTCAGCTGGGACTCACCTGGGGTATAGCAAACAACACAGCGACCAGCCATATGACTATGATCAGTTTTACGGCTCTGGAAAGTTTTGACATGCTCTGCGCCATGAATGGGTGGCAAATAGCCACGTACCGCTCGGCCGTGAACGCGGTTATGGTAAGTACGGTAGCATTAGCAGACATTTCGGAAAACAGACCTCGGAGTTGACAAAATATTTCACCAAATACGTACGGATATCTGTAAATGATTATCATCAACCTTATTGTATATGAAATGTTGGTTAACTGTGTAGGCTGACACTTGGATATTGTATTATTGATTCGTTGTGCTTATAATATTTCGTGCAGACATTTTTGTTTCGGGTCACCAGTCATTGGCTAAATATTTGTTCGGAAAAGTTTATTATCGTCAGATTAAGTGCGCACATTGTTCGAATGTAGAAATGGATAATAATGTACAATATTACAGATGTGCCGGCTGTTGAAAATGTCTATCTAAAAACCTACAATCCTTGTAGTATCATATTTACGGCAAAGACTAAACTGTAGGTAAGTATACAGACAGTAGATTACACGTAATTAAAATAGAAAACGAGTGTTTCGATTATTCAGTTCTCGATTGTATTCGGCCAACGGCAAGAAGAAATTATCGATGGGAGGGAAATCGATTTATATTTTGCAACAATTGTAATTTCTGCATCACAAAAAATATGATTTCAAGTAAACAACCTAAAATAAAAATCTCCAACTGAACTCATGGAGGAAAAATGTGTAGTTGTTAAAGATAAATAATAAAAAAAAGTGAAGAAGGAGTTGCCATTATTTTCCCACCCCCCGCGAATGAAATTATCTTCAGCGATTGCATATCACATACACACAGTCTATATATATAAGTTAAATTTATTTGATATTCAATTATATTAAATATATATTATAGGTGTCACTTAATGAATATTATACTACTGTGATTTCTTGGTCTCCGTTGCAGTGTAAGGCTGTATCTTTCTAATTTTAGTGTTTCGATATTATGTGATCCATTCTAATCGTTTCATTTTAAATACAATCATCAATAAAGAATATGATATTATTATTGGAGGCTATGAGCTTGAAATTGAGCCACTAGATTTGTCACATATTAAAGCCTATCGCAGTTAAGTCTATTCGTTTTCGACGAATCGTATGAAAATATATTGTATAATATTATACAGTGTACGTATCACTGCAGATAATAATATTTAATAATAATAAATATATTATTTATATTTTACTGTTAATTTATTACCATCGTGTTAATAAAATATACAGTCATATTCATGTCGGAGTAAAATTTTCTATCAAAGAGGTAAAATAATATGTAATTATACCTATTAATGTAGGCATCTATGTATAACAGACCTTTATCTGTAGGTATATTATTCTGTCGGTGTACCGTATTATAAGCACGCGCAATGTTGTGTTCATATATATTTTGTAAACGTGCATCTCTTTGATAATGAATTTCAGGATTCAATACAGCACACTTATGTTTATAACACTAAGACAGCTATTTGGTTAATATATATTATACATCTGTGGGCTGTGATACCGCAGACACGAATTGCTTTATCTGAATAACTGATAATTTCTAGCTGAGTGACCGCAGATTTGTAATAACATTACGTTTTATACAAAGTTAACCGTCTAGTTTGCTAAGTATAGAATTCGAGATATATATTGTTACGAACCCCTGAGCCATAAATTCGAATGCTGAATAATACAGTATAAGGAAACGGTTGTTGTGTGTCGTCGGGAAATTAGAATTCGCTGACAGAGCCTTTTGATTATATTACTCGGTGGAGTCTCACGGTATACAACAACGAGTCAGTTTATCGACACGCCAAGTATAGTTAAGACGTACAATTTTATATAACTAATTTGCTTAAATAATACAATAAGTTTTTTTTAAACTTGACTTTGAGTACCTTTATTTCATTCCTAAATTATTGTGTTAGTTCATAACAATATCGCTATCATGGATTATATTACAATTTACTGTGTACAAGATATACATAGTTTTTAACAGGTTCGCTCGTCAGAAACATAACATAATATATTAATATAATATATTAAATACTATATTTATTATACATTTATAATATATTAAACACTATACTTATTATACACTTAACAGGGTGTCCTCGTGGGAGTACGTCCCGAAATGACCCTCATTTAATGTCCCGGAGAGTGCGTGCCAAGAAAAAAGATCATATTTAAAATTTTGAATAATGTTAAAGTTATAAAAACAAGCGTCTATCACTTATTACTCACACTTATTGACCGCGAACGAGTCGTAGCCGTACTCAGTTATTATCAAAGTCAAAATAAAATGCAGTAACCCCATTTTTGGTACAACCGCTGTGGTAAAAAGTAAAAATTACCTGCGCGTGTATATTGTACGTTTGTAGAGAGAGTGTCTTAAAATAGATATCGATTATCGGTTTTGTCTTTTAAAAGTTTTAGTTGCGGATAACATGTGGACTAAAGACTTATGGAACTCGGGATATCCTTATCCTTGTCCACATACCCCACCCATCCACATTTAATATAATATAATATAACGTCACTTTCAATTTTTTTCGTGTCAAAACCTGCAGCATGAGGTGTTGTTAAGTATCGTCGTCTATTTAAAACTCATCATAGGTACTTCTACTGAACTACTATTTGACTGTTTTCAAGAACCGGGCTAAACGGTTGAAACAATTTTAACGTCAACACGGGTGGAAAATTTCACCATAAATATTGTACGATAATTGAGTGATGGAATTGAAAAAAAAAGAGAAAACGTAATAATATCTCGTCGAGGTACCTCTTCTTTTTTTTTGAGTTTTTACGGTTCTTGGAGGACTTTCGCTGCCTCTACTACTTTTTGCCAATTATCTTTATTTATGTTGTCTTCTATAGTTAAACCCTGAGCGCACTTGCTTAAATCTTCGTTAACCTTGTCTACTCAGTGCTGTTTAGAGCGACCCCTAGGTCTTTTTCTATTAATTTTTCCTTTCAGAGCTTTCTTTAAAATTCCACTTGACCTCCATACATGGTTTGCCCACTCGATTGGTTTACTCATGAGGTACGCGTTGATACCAGGTTTTGATAAATTTATTACACTTCTATATTAGTTCTTCCTCGGTACACTTCATTTTCCAATATAGGTCCATAAATCCTTCTAAGAACTCTTCTTTCAAAGGAAGCCATTTTTTCCTCATCGTCTTTAGTAGTCGACCATGTTTCACACGCGTATGTTAGAACTGGCCGTAGGAAACTTGAGTATAGGCGTTCCTCTGATTGTCTGGAGAGGAGTTTTGACTTCGAAGTACCTACTAATTTGATATTGTGTAATATAGAAATCTAATAATGCCACCACATTGAATTTACCCCTCCCCTCTCCCCCGACGCAGTATATTATATTTTATCGATACGTTTTAAACGGTTCGCATGTCGTTTTCGCTTACCTGGACCAAATGGACCACATTTCCTGCGGCAATCCGGACACTAGCAGTATGAGATCGGATACGGCCAAACTGAACAAATAGTAATTGGTGGCCGTGTGCATATACTTGTGCCTAGCGATTACCATGCACGTGATCGAGTTGCCTATGACGCCTGTCACGAATATCACCGAGTACATGATGGTCATGGGCACCACTATGTACAGAGGGTCCCGTTTTGGCATCACGTAGTCGTCGTCCCACGCATTTCCCGCGGTCAAGTTCAGCTGGCTACCTTTGCCCTCGCCCCCGCCGCCGCCGTCAAAGTACAGGTTGTTCTGCAGCGACATGGACGCTGGTCGTGCTGCGAAAAAAATAAATAAAATGCACCGATTACATAATGTTATATGGATAAGCACACCGTCGACCGAGTGGGCTAGGTAAGGGATTTTCACACGTTAATATTATTGTACGGGTGATACTTTTTCGGCAATTTTCGCGGGCTGAATTCTGCACTTTTAGCATAACGTTGTTATAAATAATATGATATTGATAGTGAATAAATCTTTACTTTTTTTTTATGTTTTCCTACGGTTTTTTTGTTCGTTGAATAAATGAATTTTTTAAATCGAAAATAGATTTTTAATTTATCGATTTTGAAAGTTGTCAACATAATGCGTATGATTTATTAGCTTGACAGTAAGTCTCACGTCTACTTTTCATCCGATAGGTAATCAATACGTTCATGAGTATTTAAAATTACAATCTAAACGTCACGTGTTATCCACCAAAGCTGTCTGCGGCCAATCACAAAATTAATGACCTAATTTGGGCGTGAAATACGTTTAGATGTTTTTCGTAGGTACTGTAAACAAAAAACTAGCTAAATTTCAGTTTGTAAAATTACGAAATAGTTATGAATAACTTCTGCGACTACACTCGTCCGCTCGCGGAACCGTGAAAACGTGTGTACAGGTGACCAGTGGCCTGTTTACACCAACTTTTAATTCATTTGCAACACTATAGGTAATATGCCATGCACTCATAATTTTGTGTCTTGCGATTCTCGCCAGTTGTTTTTTTCTTTATTATTATTATCTCGTTTTTTTGTTCAATTGTCAGTTGCCACTTTTTACAATTTTTTTTTGGCCCCTGCATTAAGTACTCATATTATATCTGTTTTTTTTTGTTTATTTTTTTTTTTATTTATTTAAATAGAATAGTGAACCCCACTGCGATCATACATGTATACCTACTTTATAGAAGTCACAAAAAGATTAACAAATGCCGACGAATGTGTTCCTAAATATAATAATATATAAGCTCTGGAGTCACCCCCGGTTATCGTATTAACCTAATCTAACCGTTAAGTTCCTGCATACACTGTCAGGGATAGAGCACTGGGATAGTGACATACAATAGTTTTAGACCATTGTGTTTGGTCAAAACCATCCAAAATATGAATGATGTATACTTGCAATTTAAGACAGGGTAAATCCACTGGCATTATTTAATTTGCAACAGGCAACTGCACCGTGCAGGATCAGCGTAATAATTATAAATAAATATATTTACTGTATGTAAAATCAAAAGCATAAAACGGAGGATGACATTAACCGAATTCGCAGTTTTTGAATTTAAGGCATAAAGTTGACCCACGAAAAAGTAAATTATTTTAAAAAAATAGAATAATAATGTTGCCATATTTTTACAGAAAATAAAATAGACAATACCTATAGTTACTAATAATTACGATTGGATAGAATTGCAGACATGTACTTTATATTTGGTCAAAACAACTCGAATAACAGTGTAAAAATATGTGGTATTGTATAAAACAATCTGTGGTTCTTTTAGACTCTAAACGGAGCGAGAATATATTGATTTTACAATGTTGTTTGTTTTTTTTATTTTTTTTTTTTGTGTCTATTATCACGTTTTAGTATAGTAAAAGTACTTCGATTTTCTTCATCAGCATCTTTTCTGATAGGAAAGTGAATCTAGCTGGTACTTTGTGGGGTCAAAAGTATAAAATTTCTAATAGTTTTTAAACGCGCCGGGAGAAAACGAAAAACAAATTAAGGAAAAACGGCAATTTTTTCGCAAAGAAAATTTTTAACAAAATTTATTTTTATTTTTAATGAAACAAAAGAAATAATGAGAATAATAAATTTTCGGGTATTTTTATTATTTTTTTATTATTGCCGATAAAAATTTTTTTAGTTAGTCAAAAAACATAAAAATGTATCATAATACAATGTTCTTCATAACTTGTTATAAGTAAAAATTAAAAAAAAAGTTGTGCGTGAATCTCTAATCGTTTTTTATAAGTATCTAAAATTAAAATTTCGAGAAAATACGTAATAATCACAAAATTTTACATTTTTTTTTTTTTTTTTGATTAGAAAAAACATTACAATTTTTCTATTTAAATCTAAGATTTGAATATTCAACATAAAGTTTTCTATGTGTTTTTCTACCTTTCTAACAAAGAAAATTTAACGGAAAGTCAAAGTAATTTTATATGAGCATTTTAAATTAGACATTGGATATTCACCTGTTTTCTTCGGAAATGATTTTCTTATTTTGATGTAATTCAAAAAGGAATAATTGAAGACGTTTAAAATGTTCACTATTTAGTGAAAGTTTAAACATTTGTTTAAATTATGATTCTCTATACACCAAAAAATTTATAAAATAGTTAGTTTTTATAATTAAAGATTGAAAATTTAAATCAAGGTATTTTATAATTTGTTATAAATATGGTGTTAAAAATATTTAAGATAAAAATCCACACTTTTATTTTATAAGCATTTAAAGTTAAAATTTTGATCAAATTTATCAAAATCTCGAATGTTTGCCGATTATTTATTAGTTAAAAATGTATAAAATGATCAGTTTTTATAGCTAAGAATTGAAAATTTAAAACAATGTTTTTCGTAAATATTTGTTAGTGTAACCAAAAAATCTTATAAATATATTTTTATGGTTGAATTTTAAAGACATTTTAAGTCCAAATTTGGACGAAATTAGATATTTAAATAAAAAATAACAATGTTAATTATTTCGTTGTAATTTAAAATTTTTTTTCTGGGTTCTTGAAACTTTAAAGTATATTATTATATTTTATACACTTAATTAAATTTTCAAATGTATTGTTTTCTGCAATAATTAATTCAATCTACTGTAATATTAATGGTAAAATGAATTATTTTAATAGAAATAATATACAATTAGTTATGTAGGCTGACAGGCCGTCTTCACTCAGAATTGTTTTTTCGTATACAAAGATTTATATAATTGAATACAAATTTAATACATCCATGAAAGTGACCCACTCGATACCGACTGTACAGTAAATCGGTATCCACATGCCGACCTTTGTTACAAGTAAAATTTAGAAAATAAAATTATTAACGTTAAATTGTGTTGGTTACAAAATATTTGTAACCGTAATTTGAAAGTGTAATATAACTATAATTATAAATGTATTATATAGATGTAGAGACTATTATGTAAATAAAATATATAAATATTAAATAATAAATTAAACTAATAATATAATATTATGTTGACATGAAATATGGATTACACACGTCACACGAACTGCACACTTTATGCGTAAATATGTGACAATATAACAATATAACAAGTCTTTCATGTTATAATATAATAAAATAATACATTTCACCACTTATAAAACTATACTTAATGTCTTTGGAAATTTGTTTTATTAGTATTTTAGTAATACGTAATATGAAAGATATTTATCGATACAAAGATAAGCAATCAAACAAAAAGTAACTATAGTTCAGTGTATGAAACATATTATTTGCAATTTTCTTAACGGTTCTGTTTAAATTTTAAATCCGTAGGCATTTATTATTTTTACATCGAAATTTACTATTCAATATATTTTTATATTTAAAATTTTAACATAAACGTTATTGATATATCGTCTAATTATTGATTTAAATAGAACTCTATAGATAACTACATATTTATAGAAGCTTACATGTATTTAGAATTACAATGAAAACCGAAACTAGTTACAAGTATTACTTGAAAACGATGTAACTGATTACAAGTTTCAAGTTGCAAATTTAACTCGGTCAAGTAATAGTTTTATACGTCATGTAACTAATGACTGTCCTACCCTGCAGCCAGCCATCCAGGTAGTATACTATCCGGTAATTCGTGTACCAGATACCTAGTATGTACCTATAATACATATATACACTCGACGCCTCGTGTTTTTGATTAATCGTAACACTGGTGACTTGCGCATGTGTCAATGTATTTGTATAATGTGTTTTATGTGGATTTTGTGAATTGTAATCGACGAATGTGTTCCTACTTCTAAAATTTGTTTTCAAACTCTAAACGCATAATAATATATAACATGATATACTGCGCGAGTGTTAATACGGTGTGCCGATAATCTCGTCACCGTAACCATACGCTGAGTGATACATCATAATATTATATGCGTTTTATTTTTTATCTATTTGCCTTCGCGTCGTTTTACGAATTCGTGTTTTTTATCCATTACACAGAATTACCTGTATAGATATGTCCTATAAACGTTGTAATATAGATACCCGCTTGAATCATCTAGTGGGAGTCAAACGCGGGAGAAGGGGGGGTGTATTAAGTCAACCACATCCCATGAGTTTTTATTTCACTATATAAAACGCGAATGTATAATTTTTTTTATTTACTACATATCGATTATAGATTATAGGTTAATTTTTCTTTGAAAATGTTTACGAACGCCATTCTAATCAAAGAATAATTGTCGTTGATGCCTTCGTCGTTCGTTAACGACCAAGAACTACAACTATACGCGCACAGCTCACTCTGTTTTCTGATAATATAACAGCCGATGGAATTACCAGTACTGTGATCCAACTATAAATCCCGAACTGTGGATTTTTCAACATTGAATTCAAATTTATCACATCCATTACACCGAACAACACGCACCTAAATTAATCTAACCATACGACACTCAATTTACACCTTGCACAGCAGAGCGGTACCTACTTGTCCATCTTTTTTTAATTTTTAAACTCAAGTATTATATAGACATCACATCGAGTTAGTTGCTTAATCCATCACTTCCCTTCAAATATGAAATAAAATTTAATTAAAACGTATAAAATGTTTTATTTGGAATGGTTATGACTAAAATCAAATTTGTACCTTTAGTTTATTTTAAATTCAGAATAATATATTGATATTCAATATGCAAAGTCATTAAATAACGCATGTCCATCATAATCCCTGGTTATTCATATTAAAAAAAAAATCATAAATAATACATTTTTTTTTGTTAATATTTAATTTTTTTCTCAATTTCATTTACTTATTTACTTTTGTTATCTATCGAAAATATTTGATAATTTGTTAAATAAAATTACTTCATACTTTCTATTTTAGAGCATTGACTCGAGAACCTTCTTCTATGGTCATTTATATTTACAATGTAAACTTGTCACTTAATTAAAAATAATTGACTATTGTCTATTGAGAATCCCTAAAAATTAAAAACCAGACAATATACCGTAAACACAAATATATTTAATGAATAAACTGAGAGGGTATTTTTTTTTTTTTTTAATGACGCCATATAAACTATACAGCAAACTACAATTCAATTGTGAGAGTTGTAAATTTTTTTTTTTTATTTTAGATGTTGACAGTTTTAACAAAATAGCAATATTCTGTTTAACAAGAACACAGGCACGCGTATTTAGTATTAATTATCCAGTGCATTTTTTTTCTTTTTTCCCGATCCTTATAAATGTTTTACCCATGTTTCTGTGTCGATACAAATACAATCTAATAAATAATAATAAATGAATCGTTCAAATTTTCATAAAACACAATTAATAATTAAAGCAATTTTTAATAATCTCATTGACAGACAAAAAGATTTTTCTAGAATTAAAACACACACGATAAACGACCAAAAATAAAAAAAATGTAATTTTATGAAAAATATATCATTATATAGTTTTAACATAGAAAATATATGGATAAATAAGTACTGCTCTGCTGTGCAGTTGGTGTCAAGAGTGTCACTGTAATAAATGTGTTAAATTTGAGTTTATTGATATATTATCAATGAAAACGAAAAACGATTCTGAGAGTATATAATATAATATTCGGCATGTCAGCCTATGTCAAGTATATTTTTTAATATTGCTATTAAAGTAACTTATTTTATTGAATAAAATTTCAAGTGGGTATTTAAGGTTATACGTTTTTTAATCACAACAAAATTAGAAAATCGATTTTATCAAAAATCGGATTTGCGTAGAAATTCCCATTTTTTCAAACTAGTTAGAGAAGTAGGTGCTGGCAATTATTTATTTTTGACCAATTAGATTCACTTTTTAACAGAAAAAATATTGAAGTTAAAGATTGAATTTTTTTCAAAAAAAAAACATAATTGTTAAACCAATATTAATTTATCGCTCCGCTCACAATCTAAATAACATTAGATGACTTACGCGTTTTACAAGGTGCCATATCTAATGCAGAAGCTTATATATGCACATACTTTAGCAAAAATACATATAACCTAATTAAATGACTTTTGAAATTATAGGCACAAGGACTAACTCCAAGGTACAATAGAAAAAATCACTCTGAAGATTATTCGAGCTAGTCAGATTCTGGAAAGAACTCGCATCCTTTACAAATAATAATAATATAAAATGTGATAAGTGCGCAAATGCCATTTATAAAAAAAAAACCGGTAGAGACAAATATTTAATTTGTAGGACACTGAGGGTAGCTGTTAATTAGTAACATCGGTAGAGGCAACGGAAAAGTGGGAATACAATTAATTTGAAGAATAAAAATAATTATTAAACAAAAAAAAATGTAGTTATATAGTACTTGTCTGTACCATGAAATCGCAATCGATTGAAAATCTTTTCGTCTGACGATTATGTGGATTAATAATTGATATTTTAAAGATAATATGCAATAGAATATAAATTGTTGAAGAAATTAATCAAAACTACTATATTTAGATTTTATGATATGAAAATTAAAGACCAAAGAAATTAGTAGGTATTTACATTTAAATTTTAAATAACGTTTATAAATTCATAACAATTTAATTTAATTTAGCATAATATTATAACTTTAACGCAGTAGTTTAGCGCAATATTTTATGGTTCACTTAAATAATAATTTCACTAGATCATGTTTGAGAACAAATTTTGATTTATTAATTGTTTAGTGATTGTTTATGTGACATGGCATAAGAGTACTTGTTTATACTAATAATCATTTTAATTTAATTAAGTGGATAATTAAATATTCGTTTGATTTTAAAAAAGAGCATTCAAGAAACTAAAAATGAATGTGAATATTATTGAAATAATAATTTTTTTTTTTTAGAATATGTTTTATATAGATTTTGGCGTATAATGAAGATTATTTAACATTTTAATAAGTTAGCTAATACCTATTATACCTAGAATTATTATTTTATGTTTTATACTGTTTTCTACTTTTAAAACTCTACAACCATAGATACATTATTTTATATACTTATAGTAGCTTATATTATTTTCATTTACGATGAATTATTTCCTTTTAGTCTTTGTCACAGCGTAGTTTAATATCCTCCCTATATTTTTATCCATTGACCTCTGAAATAGATTTCCCCATCCCTATACACATACGATTTCTGTCATATCAAATATCCTGGTATCAGCCGACATTACCAAAATCGTAATTCGTTTAGTCTGTTGGCCGACCATTTGTTATTACTTTATAACTGTGTAAACAATTTAGATAACATAGAATAATATTTTATAACAGACTTGATAAAATGTTATAAAATGACTATCGAACATTATTAATGAATATACAGTGTTCTGAAGTATTATTTTCCTGTCAATAACCTTTTCCCTGATTAATTTAGTTTTAGAAAATACTTATAATATAGTACAACAGAACCACAGCTATTTTAACTCGTGCTATTTTTTTGATTACTTTAAATAAAAATGTAAGAGCTAAAATTGTTGCTTTTGTGTTTCTTAAAAATCTAAGATGGCTATAGTTAATCATAAGAGTTGATGTATAATGTATTAAAAGTTAAATTATTAATTTTAATTAAGTATTAAAATAGCTTTGTAAGTTTTGATGTTTGACAGGTGACAGGTAAAAAAGTATACGTACATGGTTTTGCATTATGCATTTATAGGCGGGCCTACTATGGATGACAAGCTTGATAGATGTATGACATCTTGTATTTCTAAATCTTTAATTTTGTAGTTATATTTATATAATATTATGAATGGACCAACAGTGCAATAAACTTATATTAACTTTTCGTAACTTACAGTACTATAGAGTCTATACATCCTAAATTGTTATATTATTTATTATTTATAGATTACTACAGTAGTTAACCTCTTCATGCACGCTGTGCCAGATATGGCACAAAGTAGTTTTGGATGATTACTATAATTTATAGTTTTGAAAATAAAATCATGACGTTACTGCGTGGTGACCAGATTCGGTATGAAACGATTTTGATGAAATGTACATCCGTCTAGCGGTAAAATTGAGTTATAGATGAAAAATTAATAGCTTCAAATATTATTGTTGCGTAGGGTGATAACTGATAAGTACTTATTTTATGTTATGACAAAGAAAAAGTGTTATATTACATATCTACAAAAAAAAAAAAAAATAAAATAAAAAAATATCATCTTGTAGGAATTTTTGTCGAAATTATTTTAAAACCAATTGTGGATTTCTATAAGAATAATACTTATTGAAATATAACATAAACTCACCATGTTCCATATATGACAGAACATGCATAAAATTTAATGATTATTTTATTTATTATAATATACTTACCTACATGACATACATTTTTCATTAATTTGTATTAAATACATTTTAAACGGCATACGTGCCATTTGGGTTTTTGCACGAGTATCAATAATAATAAAACATATTTTGGGTACGTGTTGTTCCAGGAACGACATAAATAAAAATTAAATTTTTTTATGCATAGTGGCCGTATATGGCACAAACTTACAACTTAATGATTAACTTTAAGGAGAAGTGTAACTTGAATTGTTTATTTATTTTTTCCATGTCATGAAATTTTTTTTTTACAATAAGTACAAAGTTTAGAAAAAAATAAAAGTCATACATATTTTACAAGCATTAATAAAAAGTTCAAGAGTACCTGAATATTGAGAAAGGGCGAATCCCCATACCGGATGTTTACTTAAAAAATTATCCATCCCCCTCCCCCTAGAACATAATCATAACTACAAAAGTTACTACTATCATAGTTTAATATAACTATCGTAATAAAACTACTGTATTCGACCGATTTCAATAAATTATCAAAGTTAAAAAGAAAAGATAGAAACAAAAAATGAATTCTAAAGTCCTTGAGTTTAACTATTTACCACTATAGGATCCTTAATCATAATTTCTTTGTCGAACAGTGTTTGTCTAATGTGTTTTTATGTGCTTAAAAAACAGCTGAAGTCTGCAACAACACTAGCACTGTCTATTATTATAGTTCATGCGAATTTGTTACCTACCTTTTTACGCCTACGATTACGGCCTGCACGGTTTCCAATCGCACACAAACTACAAAGCAAATCGTCAACTCGGCAACTCGGCAACATATGCAATTTTTATACGTCTTATACTATATATTTTTAAGGTTTAATTAAAAATATGATAATACGAATTTCGCAACGAAAAATCTCAAACTGTTGAATCGCTGCAACGCTATTCACAATCCAAGAAATGGAATAAGTACAATAAAATTCTAATAACAATATCCAACACATTCGTGCAATTGTCATACCTATGCAATAGTATATACATCGAATAAACTTTTTGACAGTACATCAGGGCCCAGAGATATTCTGTTTTATGGAATCTATAGAATTATTCTATACGATTATTCTTACACGGATTACCGACACTATTTACATATACAAAGAATTCGTCTATACATATTTCTAATTTACTTAATTTTTACTTGCATATTTAATCAAAAATATGCCCCCAGCTATATTAAAACCACCTTAGCATTTAAGTCCATTAAACTAAAATTATAGTGCTTTACTACTTCATAAATTGTAAATAATCAATAATGTTTAAAAAATCTCACGCCGCGTATGAGATGATTCATCTTTACACCTAATGAACATCATCTATAGATTGAATAAATAAATGTCTTTAGACGGTCTCACAGTAAATTATATATTATTAATGTCCTAAACATTTCTATTTGTATTTTTTTGGTATGTATTTCTCTACTTCGTAATTTCTCCATTCCAGTTTAGACACCTGGTACAGATTTACGTTAGGGTATTTATTACGACGATTCATAATTAATGAAATCAATCAATATCCACGGTAAAGTAATATAATTTTAGATATATAAGTACATGTTATTTAAACATATACCTACTGTTTATAAGAACACTAACCTCGAGTATTGTTTATGCTACATTGGTTTTAACTTTTTTAAGCTTATAATTTATATACAATATAGGTAAGTAAAGGTTTATGAATGAGCCATATTTAGGTTAAATATTTTAATTGCCTACTTATTTGATTTAATCTCACAAATGTAGATTATTATGTATTCATAACACATACTACACTTTTCGCATATTATGTATTGAAATCATTCAGATGTTAATAATTATTATTATTAATACTATATTATTTTATTACTCGTTAATATTCGTCTAAAAGTCAACGTAAAATGTTCAAGTAATACCTATCTATATAATAAGTTTTAGATTCAAAATTGACAAGCCGAGTTCTCATTTATATATTTTGCTTGCTTTTTCTAGCATGCGTTATTTTTTTATACCTATGCAAGAACAAATTTGTACGAATCTGAATTGTCAATTTGTCACTTTTTTGAATACACATGCAAGTTTTTTTAATGATACCTACCTACCTATGTTTTGCAAGTTGTCCGACATATATGGTAGACACACGTTTCAAAATGCTATGAAAATATTTACACAAAAGCAAAATTGGCTTCAAAAAAAAATTTGAAAATGTGTGAACACGGCTTAAGTGTAGGTATCTAGATAGTATTATAATGGTGTTTATAATATAAATTAAAACATTTTAAACTATGTTATAGGTACCTATTTACTGTTACGCTAAATTAAACATGTAAAAAATGCAATATCAAACGAAATAATTAAAAACTATTGGGTATCAATGATTTGCAATATTATATACTTGTATTAGATATCAATACATACAATAAGAAATGAGTTAAGTTATTACTTATTATTTTAATGTGTAAGTCAATTTATTGTATTATTATTATAATATTACATAGATAAGTTATAAAATCTATAGTTGTTTAATAGGTATCTATTTTAATATTTTATTATTTACTTTGGCGTTTATTTGGGGTTTAATTTCACATTGATCTTTACTATATTATTTAATATACATAATAATACAATTTTAATTTGTTGTACCATACAATTATGGATAGATTAAACTTAAAATTTATTTTATTTTTGTCAATAAACTAAAACCAAAAAAATGGTTAGGTTTTTGTTAGTTATTAGTCTTTTGCTTATTGATAAATAATCATGTATGAATGGATTTTTATAAAAAAAAAAAAATACAGTAAATTAATCAACTATTTCAACTCACCTTTTTATATGTACGTTTGAATTGATTAGTTCATAGTGGTTTTTTATTAACCAAACTTTTCTTAACTATTTTAAATAGTTTATGGTAAGTGTTTAGAAGCCAAGGTCACTTATCTTCTTAATTTTATTATTTCTTAAATGTTAACTAAAATAGTCACAACGACTTTTGTCGAATAGTTCGTAATCATTCTTGTCATAATTCTGAATAATATAAACTATGTATGTATTGTTTGACTTTTCTCCTTTTATTTCTGTGTCGATAATTCTTGAAAACTTATCCTAGTTAATATAATTTCCTAGAAACCAATAAAAACAGATTTAGTTAATTATTTATTTTATACTGGGGTATAAATTAAAATATTAATAAAATTAATAATAGCTACAACCCGTTTTCACAAATCGAGAATGTTAATTTTATATTTATGTCATAAAACGACATGTTTCAAACAATCTACAATCAAAACTTACATAAAAAAAAATTTAACAACCAAATTTTTTGACCAATTAAAATATATGCAAGCAGTGTGCATACTATCATCTAGGCGACAATCCAATGTCAGCTCAAATGAGGACAACCCTCATGATATTTTTGCATTATATTATAATAATAATAACGACACAATAAATTATTACTATACTAATAACACGTGTGATTATTTTTATAATACGTATAACATATTTTAAAAATCGTATCTTAATACATAATATAATGTTTTTATTATTTACTTTTATTTGAAAGTTTTGTAACGGTTTATAAAAAATATCATAGTACAACGAACGGTGGGATGATAATTTTTATACGGAGCGGTCGCAGGGCGACAATAAACGAGTACCTTATTACATTGCGATTAAAGTTTAATTAAATTAAAAACTATTTTTTTGTGAGTTTCCATGTTAAGATTCCAAAATATTACTTTAATTTATTGTCACATTTTATTGTGAAATCAAATGACTTGTTTTTTTTTAACAACATTCTAAGAATGGAATTGAAAGTTAATTTTTTATTCGTGTAAAGAATAATTTATCCATTATCATTACTATCGTAATATTTTTTTTACATTATTATCATAACTTGTATTAATTTTTATCTAATATAATACGTTATTATAAAGTTGTTATTATTGAGCATCTTAAAAACAAATTTAGAGCAGTTATCAATTTCCGATAAGTAGTTATATTTTGCATTCAAATTAAAATATATTTTTTATTATTATTATTTATTTTCCAATTATTGAATTATTAAACATTTAAATAACTTTTACTTCCAAGAAAATATTATTACCGCATATAAATAAATGTATTAGGTACACCTACATTTTTTTTTTTTTTTGTAATCATGCATAAATATCGTAAATATATATTTTTCATAAGATCCCAAGGCAATTCATTTAGGTTTGGTTATTTCAGTTTAATTTACTTTATATTATGGTGATAATCTATAGTCTGAAATATTATTCAAGAAAAGTTTTGTGTAATTCTTATTACAAATTCATTAAGTGGTATTTCCATGTGACAGAAAGCCCACAGATACCAGTATACGGAATACCGCAATATATAAGTTCTACTACCTACTTATAAGTTCTATGAATGCATTAGGTACATTAAGTATTAATACATAGACATAATCACATTAAGTATATTTACATATTAATATATATATATATATATATATATATATATATAAACACACTTAACGCATTAGCTTAATTTATCTTAACTAACGTGTTATTGTTCTCTCTTTGTTATATTTATTAGAGAAATTATTATTATTAATAAATAACTATTTATACATTATATATATATATATATCTAAATATTTTTTCTCGATAAATTTAAGTATCATAAAAAATGGTTTCTTAGTTTATTTTTCTATTTTGGTAGGCATAAATGTTTTTGAAACAAAGAAATTAAGGTTTTTCTTAAATAATATCTAAGTGCATACTTTTTTTTTTTTATTGAAAGCTTAATGGTAATATAATAACAAATGTAGGAGTGTAGTATGATCAGCAGTTATATGTTGTTTGTTAGAATTAAATGTTTTATATGTACGTATTACATATTTTTTGTATAAATTATATTTTATGTATATTAATTTGTTCACGTTTAATCGGTATAATGTTTTGTTATATGTCAGTATAATTTATCTGTATATATATATATAAATACAAAGTACATACGTTTTACATTTAAATTAGTTCAACTATAAATAGCTTACAACTCATAAGGTATTTAGAGATGATTTAAAGTTAAATCCAACATCAACAAAATTCAGGCAATTTAAAATATCGCATTAATAAAATTAATAAATGCCCCAACCTACGTCTTTAAACACACAGTACATTAGGATTTCAAGATAAAATCCGTTCAAGAAGGAGCAAAACTATATTACAAACGTTTTCATAGTTATTTAACTGTTAACCCTAACCCACTTGTAAAAAAAAATCAATCAGTCCCCGCGACTCTCGGTAATCCCTCAAGACATCTTAAAACACAAATGATATAGTGGACTGTTAGATATATGACCTAAAAACTAATACTACTCCTTCCAAAAAAAAAAAAAAAATCCAAACTAGGTACCTATCAAAATATTGACATCTGCTCAGCGTTGGTACACGCTCTGGTGGTTTTTTTGCAACTACTCAAACGAGGTGAGCATCGACGACAGTTATTGTAGATCTAATTATTATGGTGCACAATCTTATATTATTTTGATTTCAGTTTGTATATATTATAATATTATACTATCACAGACTACATATATTAATATGATTTATGAACCATATTACATCATTTAATTATATAGTATGTGATATTTTATTCTCAATTTTAATTTACATGCATTTAATATCTTACGAAATGAAAGTTTGTACGACATTTACTCCTCGAAAAAACAATTCTGACCGATTTTGTTGTGTATATGGGTGTACTTCCCTTGCTCGTAGAAATCCAGAAATTAAATTTGCTACATTTCCTAAATTCACTAATAGAAAAGGTTTGCCATAAATATTATTTTTTTTAATTGACCGTTATCATTATTTAGACTATTTCGAAAACAATATGACCAAACACTGCTGAGTTTTGCAGTCATGATGATAACTTAAAATTATTGATAATAATAATAACCATTGTGTACATTCAGAATAATCTGATGTATAAAATAAGCAATATATATGTTGTACCAATATTATTCTAATAGAAATTTTATTATAGTATTGCAAATATAGAGTACAGCCGTACAGGGTTTAGATAAAATATTTTTAAAACACCAATTTAGGTAATAACGCTTGCAAAATTATATGCATACTGTATACAATTAAAATATTAACACATTTTGATTGAAAATTAACAATTTTCAAAACTTTTCCATTATCTCACTGTATACGCGTTATGCCGCCGCCCGACGGTTACCTCGTTTGAAGATAGACTACGCCCACCGTTTAGATGCCAATAGGTAGTGGCATTAATGCGTGACAAACGATTCGTGAACATAAGTTTTTCAATATTTGCTTGCTGTTCCTACGCACAGATTGTAAATATCTTACAGGAATAAAAGAAAAAAAAAACAAAAAAGATATATTTTGTAAGTATTTGTTTGATTTTTGGTAATAAATACAAATAGGACGAGTCTGCCAACTCTCAAAGTATAGTCGAAAATTTAATATGATATTTTTTCATCATTAAACTTAATATAATGTGGGTTTGTATTGGCCTTAGATCAAATCAAGTAGGTAGTTGATAATTTAAATTACGTTATTGCAAATGGTTTTTAAATTTTTGTAGTTTTAAATACGAAACAGCATGACGTGATCATCTTTTAGAAACTTAAAAACTTATGGATGGTATGTTATTGTAATATTGTTTAATAATATATAATTTTTAATGGAACGTATAATATAAGTACTTATTAATATTTTTATCATAGTAGGTACATTTAATACATTTAATTAAACAGTGTCCGTTTCACGCACTATTTTATATTAATTTATATTTTAAAACATCAATAATCGTCGTTTAAAATTTCGTACCGTTTAAACCGGCGTAGAATAGTTGTCATAGGTACTTAATATTGTGATATTATATATCATCATAATTTTGAATCGATTTAAAAAGTGTATTTAAAACAATTGTTATTAACAATTTAACATTTATTGAATAATAATAAAGAAGTAAATAATGAATATATCTCATTAATCACAAAAGTGTCAATATTATTAATTATTGATGCCCAAAGCTACAATAATTCAACTTAAAAGAAAGGTCAAAGTAGAATGCAATCATACGATGTAAACAATTCATTGTAACTCATACTTAAATGTTCAAATCCATGTAAATAAATGTTGGGTTATGATTTTTCAGGTTTTAAATAGAATATGACTAATCTTGTGTTGAACTTTTAGGTCATCGAAATATTCCCACAATGTTTCGTTAGGCTTTCTTAATGTTTAGGAGGAATATTGAAAAAATCAATAAATGACATCTTTTGCGTAGCAATATTAGATCAGTTTTCCAATTGATATAAAATGTCACACAAAACGTACAAAGCATAGGGCTTAACACTAGATAAAATGATCACAGACACCATAAACAGCATAAACTAAAAATAAAACCATCATTACGAAAAACTAAATATATCCAAATAATGTCTATTTGTGGGTAGATACGTTTTGAGAGACGTAGTCAGAATTTTATGCTCCTCAGTAGTATTTTATTCGTCTTCTCCTCCGTAATTTATATATGTCAGTTATTGACGGGGAAAAAATAATTGTATACATACTATATAATAATAAATAAAAAATACAAAACCTTACAATGAAAAACAAATAAAGTTCATTATACATTTAAGGAACGTATTCATCGCACTCAGTAACGGATTCAGGACACAAGTGTTTTTTCGTTTGTCGTTACATGACTGGACGGTGTGCCTAATAACGAGTTATGTAAAAATAGTTTTCTTGCAAACACAAAAATACCGATAAATATGCAAATATAAAAAATATCAATTAGGGCGATCCCCTCCTGTAACCCCTAATAATTTAGGTTTCTGATCCCCAAGTACTTACGTATATAAATATATAATGAATTTATATTTGTTATTTTTTTAGCACAAAAATTCATTGATATGCTTAAAGTATACATTTATTCAAGTTTTTATTCTTAGAATCTTTAAGTAGACTTTAAAGTTTAGTGAGCATTTAAAAAATATATATTTCACAGCGCTTAAGGACTTTTCGATCGCGTGACTACTCGTATTCTATTAAAGTTTTATTTGGATTTTACAAACCTTTATACATATTGCATTATATGCAACTACAATAAATTAAAATTGTAAATCACAATTAGCGCTTATATTTTATACAACGGTATATAATAGCATAATAATAATAATGTTTATATTTTGTTTGTAAATAATAATATACGGCTTAGACGTCACTGATGTGCGTCTATTACCATCGTGACGCACCGTCATCAGAAAACTTGTGATGCAGGCCGTAAGTGATGAAGCTTACAAATATATTTATGGAATTCTACAGAATTGTTGATTTTATCATATGTCTCACACTGTAGGCCTGGGGTGGCAAATTTTTCCAACGTCATGTGCCAACAATTAACTTTATATATATATATTTTTTTTGGAGCGTGCCATTAAATTATGAAAACTATTATATATGGATATTGTTGTTGTTTATTATTAAAAACAGAATAAAATACAAATATTTAAATAATTATTATTTCAATATTTAAGTACTTAAATCTTTATTGCGTGCTTTAAATTTACTATCCCTGCCCGAGGTCCTAGCATAACCATTTTAAGCACTCACGAACAGCGGCAATACAAAAACGGTTTGGTTGAAGCGGCGAAGGTGTTTTTGGTTAAAGGCCACTATAGATTTCCTCTAATATAAGCCAAAGAAAAATATTGCGAACACTCGCAACCGAGTAACGTAAACCACGTGGATTATAATCGTTTCGTCCGCGATATAATTCGGTGACCGCAGTCCGCATCATAAATTGTCCCTACTCTACCTACTCTACCTAACCTACCTACTCTATACTCACGTGCGGATAACCGCTAGTTTTCGCGTCGTCAGTCAGTCTGTGGAAAACTCAACCAACGCCATCCCGTTTCTTCTCGTCATTTTCTTTAGATTAGGATTATCGACGATCAAATCGTTTTCGCGCGCATCGCTTTCATGTGCGTACCTATTACTATATAATATCACAAAAAAAAAAAATCGTCTTTGATGCGTCTTCAGCCAGCGATGTGGCCGGCGAACTGTGATTCACGGCGGGTTTCTGTAGCACCGACAATGTAATTTTAAATTTCGATAGCGATGCGTCGATGAGAGAGCGGTCGTTGCACCTATTATAAGGCTTCGTACCACACACGATTAGAAAATATAAATGAGGAAATTCCTCAACAGCTGCGTTCGATCACACGACGAGGAATTGTCGGACATGACAAATAAAATGTATTTATTTATGTACAATTAATGATTTTATCAAAATACTATATACTAATATCATGTCACATCATGGCCTGGTATAGCATAGCCAAAGTTATACATGGAATAGATCGCAAGATCACGTCTGCGAGTCACGGATAGCAGGTGTCCTTTGATACCTGAAAGATTATGATAAATACTCAGACACTGACCAATTATGATCCGAATTATGTCCTATATTAATAACGAATAATTATGAATGAGAGGTCGGCGAGAAAGTGTAATTACACTGGCGACGACAAGCCAAGAGTGGTCATGGAGTGCTCTCTCATAAATAGTTTTGGGCTGTAGGGCAGAAGACACCATCAATCGGGCGGTAGTTTCGTGCGAGTTGTGGGAACGACTGGAATCGGCCGCCTCAGGCCCGTCGTTCGATATTTTCCGCCATAAACCGAAAATAATTATTGTCATCTATTGCCAATATTTATTTAATTTGGCCCTTTAATTTTCAGTTCTCGCCTTCTCGGTGTCTGGATTCACCATTTCACCAAACTGTTTTATACCGGCTAGTATTGAATATATTAGATGAAACGTATTGATATGTTGATGCATATTTGATTTGGACATTAACTTTTTCGAAAAAAGTATTTTAACTTCTCTGGATGGAAAAACGTTATTTTCCAATGCTTTGACAGACTTTGAAAATTAAACTTTCCGCGCAGGTGTGACAAAAAAATCATTAATTGTATTACTTATCTATGTAATATTATTGTGACATTTTTTGTTGGGGACAATTATTTTAGATTATGTGACAGTTCGACAAAATGCCAAAATGGGAACTGGGGTGTCCAAAGCCATGTGGATGCATGTTGATTTTATCAATAGGTCACCGACACGAACTGAGACCCAGAAGGATCAGAGCGCTGTTTTATACATGTATTTAGAAACCAAATAATTAAATAATAATAATAATAAAACTCATGACACGATATTATAATATAATATAATAATAAATCAATAAAAATTTGATAAAGTTTATATTATATTAAAGGCATTCATGGTTCCACTGAACTGTCCAATTTTATATTTTATATAAAATGATAATAATATATATATATATATATATATATATATACGACCATATTCATGGACCCGGTACCGGTTGGTACCCGAGGGCCCTGTCGTCGTCGTTCTTCCCCGTGGACATCACCGGGGAATACTTTAGCCGATTGTTACTTCATTATTATGGTGTGATATAATATTTGTCTAGCCGTATAATATTATGGTTCTTCGTCTACGGCAGAAAAGGAAGAGATCCGAGGAGAACGGAGCAGACAAGCTGGCGCGAGTCTGTTTCCGTCCGCTGAAGAAAATGACGGGAAGCCGGTATTATAAATAATAATAATAATAATAATAATCAATTTTGAATAATATTTTGTGATCGCGGCCAAAGGTGGTGGTCAGTACTTGTAGTGTGCGGGCGGTGGAGCTGTGGACTTTCCGCACACTGGCGCGCGGTTCGTATAATATTATTAATGTACCTACGCGACGCAATGCAAAATAATATAAATGTAATAGTAATATTATATAGAAACGCATAACGAATAAACCCAACTTATACTAGACGTTACAGTTTATTACCTTTGGTTGTATCACCCTAATTTATTATTTTGAAAAAATATTTCATTTTAGAATTAAAAACTAAATTACGAATAACGCAGTAGTACTATATACATATTGTTAATAAGCTCCAAACAGGTATTTTTGAATTAGAGTAAATTGATAAGAAAAAAAAATCGATCTTTTAAATAATATCAGACGGTAGATAAATTAAAATGTAAACAATGGTTTAAATTTCAAAAGCATCGATCAACATGAGAATAATTCCAAAAACGCAATCCTGTATATAAATAAAGTACCTATACTTATGAGGATAAAGAGTTATACATTACATAAAAATTCAAATGTTATAAAAATAAATTATCAAAATTATTTATTTGAATTTTTAAGTGTAATAAAAAATAATTTTGACCATAATGACACATATAAAATAATAAAACGAACTTCAAAGTAAGTTCTTCGGAATAAAATTGAATAAGTAGTTTCCATTTTTATAGTTTATTTTTAAACCGGTTCAATGACCTTGACACATAAATTACATCAATATGACTATTAACAGTTCGGTCAATTAACGAGTTTTGATTATAAGCCAATAATTTAATACCGATCCATCTATTAGTATCAACGGTTTTTTTCTCTTTTTACTACCCAATATTCATAAAATAAATATTGTCTTCTGAGGTCAAAACTAGTGAAAATAATTCGCGAATATTTGTACCTTGAACAATATGTTGTAATCTACTTTGGTTAATGATTGGTCGAACTTTCGTCGTCAGAATAGTTCAATATTAAAAACCTCGATACTTTATACTCGTAATTAAGTTATAAAACCAAAGGGCAAATAAACTATTAGGTATCCATTGATAAACCATAATTCTTTTTTGAACCTTCGGGTATATTCTTTGGTTTTGAAAACAATTCAACGATTAAAATATGAGGTGAAAAGGAATTTAAGAACAGCACATTGACTGCCGCCAAAAATCTTTAACTTCATCAAAACATTAAATGTTTGTATGAAATATTTGTATTTTTTGACAAGTTATACAGTTATAACATAATGTATTAAATGTAACTTTCATATAAAAATAAGTATCAATATTTTATTAATACATCATTAAACGCGAGAATGGTAATGTTTAAGCTATATTTCTTGCAAATTTTTTGGCGTTCAATATTTTTTTTACTTGGACCATAATATAAAGTCGTAAATGCGCCTATAGTCTACAGCACTAGTATAATTATTATAGGGGACTTTAGTTATTATTATATTTTGTTACCAATGTATATTCTAGCTTCCCTCCAAACAAATTCTTATGTGCGCTCATAAAACAGTAAATTTAATATGAATATATAATTTTGATTCCGTTTTAAATTTAATGAATAACAAAACAGAATATATTTTTTATATTCTGCGTATGTAGATAACTCTTGAACAACGAGGTGTAAAAATAAATTGAATTAAATTACATTATACGATTAAAATATTAAATGTTAAAGGCGATTAAGCCAGAATGAATATCTATATTTTTGTAAACATTATTCTTGCTAAAATGTCCATTTATGAATGATCAAAATGCACTTTTTCTATTGATGCGATAAGATTTTTATATAAATCATCGAGACAAAATTAAAAAAAAAATATCCAAAACATAAAATGTAGTACCTATTACAATTATAATATTATAGAATCGTTAAAAGATATTAATGTTAAAAGTTACAGAGTACTTTGCATATTACTTTATTATACGTGATTCCAGTATTCTTAATTCTAAAATGTAGTTTTTGTCATTTAAATATATTATTAGTTTAGAATTTTAGATAAGTTGTCTTCTACCTTGTAAGTCTACAATATTTATTTACCTCCCATTATATTGGAAAATAAACTCAAATTAATCGCGAGTAGCAGATAAAATATACTTTTGTTGTGTCCTCGATTTATATATATATATATATATATACACACATACATACATTACTGTGACCAACTTATTTAATTTATCCTAAGAAATTAAGACTTGTTTCCTAAGAATGACAATAAATTAACGTCTCTTGAGTATTGGTACTATTTTTTGGATCAATAAATCATAAATAAATGTTTGCTGTACAAATATACAAATATTTTCTAGAAACTAAAATTAAGAACTAGTGGATCGCTCTCTGTTTCTAAAGATAATTGAACTAACTTTTGGCAATAAAAACGGATAATTTAGTTAAGTCATAACCCTCGTAACGTAGAATGATGTGAATAGGTTTGCGGTATAAATGGCATAAAATTAGTCTAAATATTTTGGAAATTACATCGTATGTATTTAAAGTTATAGTATAAGTTATTGCGTAAAGTTTTTAGTCTCAACGATTAAATTTATTGATTGATTTCATCCCCTCTCCTTCTCTTAATAAATACGCCTTTAGTTGATAGTTAAGTACAAAATAACTTAAGATAACTTATGTGATAATTTGTATTTTGTATTTAATCTTTTACCTATTCAGAATAATTATCCAATGTTTTAATTTATACAAATTTTCTATGAATTAAAAATATGAATAAAAAAGAAACTAGGAGTACTGAATTAATATTTCATAAACAAAATAATATATAATTAATATCACTTAGAGCACTTATTGTCTCAATACAGAAGATTACTAGTTTTAAATTAATATAGATTTGATGTCAATTTTTTAAGTTTAAAAATAGATAATATAAAATACAAATTTGTAAACCTTTTGTACAAAGATGCATTAAAAATTACAATGATATACTCATTGGTCTCACTGTGACTGATTATTTAAATAAAATTGAACAAAAGTCCGAGGAAAATATTGTGGCATTAAAATAGATGAAAAATTAATTATTTTTTTTTTTTAATAATAATATGTAGAAATAAAAATTATAATTAAAACTGTACTTAGGTATATTTATAATTTGCTGATTGTGATTACTAATGATAATATTTTTTCCAAGACTCGTGATTTATATTGGAAAGGAAATACTTAGAATCACATCGTTGTCTTTATACAAAAACTTATAAATTAAGTTTTGATTTTGTTCATTCAGATTAGCCTTATTCTGTCATACAGTCATTATATGCTTTTGTGTCATAATTTTACTATTAAAAAAAAAAAAAGTTTAATTAAAACTAATGGCTTTTTTTAAGTGATACTTCTTGAATTAAGATACTACGCTCGACATGGTTTTGTGAATATTACTTGTCCCAAGGGTATTTGCCCTTAACCATTCACTGAAAACGAAATTGTTCAATTAATGAAAATCAGAACTCAACGCGCGTTAAATAAAATCCATTAGTGCCAACAATTAAAATTTTGAATTAAAACACCATAGAAAAATTTAATAAGCAATTCTTATTAATGATTTAAATATAAAATAAATATTTGATTTCAAATATTGACTGGCGTCGTCTCGTCCAAATTAAGTCATAAACGTCTAAATTCAACTGGATAGTCACCATTATCTAGAACAGTTAAAATCACTACACACACACAATTTTTTATTCCTAATAACAATTGAAAGTCTATCAGAAAACGAAAATATGGAAATGATTACCAATACGGTTAGGCATGTCAACCATCACAAAATTTCCCCCATCAATATTCATTAAAACCAAAATACTAGAGTTTTGCGGAAAAAAATAAAAGTTGAATAGAACCGACTGACGAATTCACTTGTAAAGCTCTACTGAGCTACCTACTTAAACTGAATACTACCAACTAATATTATATTCGTATGTTTCAATGTCTATGCTATGCCAAAATGAAAATCGATACACCTCGAATCGATAAACAGCTGGAACCTCAATGTCTAAACTTTCATAACTACGGCCACTCCAGAGCAAACTGTAACAACCACTCTTGCAGATGCGTCAGCTGCGGCGAAGACTTGTACCAAAAGTCGTGACCTCTTTACAAAATGTGCATTGCACAATTATAATCACTCCGTCGACTACCGCAGATGTTACATTTACAAAAAATATGCAGCATCTTCGGAAGTAACAACTACCTTGCAAAAAAAAAAAAAACATAAACGATATTAATGAAAATTGTAATCTTAATACCAATACTATGTGAAATTCGCCTCACAACAGCATCTTATACTCAAATAATATAGATAATATCTAAACTTATTTTTAGGGTATGAAATCAAACGCAAACGATCTCACACGAATAAAAATTAATACCATACTAACAGACATAACGAAAACCGAGCATCCCAAATGACCTCCTTTTGAATCGAACTGAAACAACTTTCTCACATTTAATTACAGCAATCGGTATAGCATAACAAAAAATTTCAACTAATATTAAATCAAACCCTTCTGTATCAAATAACAAATTAAACCATGTTATATTAAAACATCGATAATAGATCATCGTATACTGGATCCAAATATCCAACCATGAAAAATGAAAATAAATATAACACGTAGGTACCTGTAATAAGAGGGGCTGATGATAAATGGTTTCTTCAATTGCGACCCCATCACATTGACTTATTATGTCATTATATATGAACTGTATGTAATGTTTTATCGGAGTAATAAAAGTTTTAATATTAAAGTATAATGTATTAGATAAACCTACTTTAAATACATTTTCCTTATTCTTGCGATGTCTCTCTCGGAACACTATTTGGCTATGATATTTTTCAATCTGCAATTTTGACACAATTTAAAGCAGACTTCATCAAAACCTAACAAATTAAAAAGAAATACTTATACAATGTACACGAAGGAATAAACTTTGAATAATAGTACAAAATATGTATACTTTTAAGATATTTATACAAATTAAGTCAACATTAAACACAAAACACGAAATAACAGTTTAATTTAAGCATACGTAAGTAGGTACATCAAAAATATTGTCTACGCTCGAATTAATATTCCTAGTATTATCATAGTATAATTTTATATTTTATGGTTGTGAAATGAAACATTTTATAAGCCAGTAAAAATGAAAATAAATATAAAAATCTTTCAATGAATAATACATTTCAAGTTGAAAATAATCTCGAACTGCGTCGAAAATTTCTTGTGTTATTTGATTTAATAAGGCAGTCGAAACCCTTAATAAGTCAGGTTATTCAGCTCGCTAAAGGAGGAAGAATATAATTATTTTTTTTTTAAAGCACTTTCAATCGACAATATATTTGTATCATTTATAATCTACAATTTTAGGTGTCCACCTATGCAGGGTGATTCATCAAGCGTAAAACACTCATCTCAAAAACTATTCACTTTTTTCTAATTTTTTTTTTCAAAATTTTAGGTCTACGCTATTTTAGAATTATATAATTGTTTAATTTAGTTGTCAATACCGCACAGGCCACACCAATTGGGATTTTTGTGCTTCAGCGTAATCTCCATGCCAATAGTGCCACTGGTCAATGGTTATGATATTTCTTATCGCCTATAAATACCAGAAATTATAGGTAATAAATTCCATACCGTCCGACTCTAAGATAGAATGGTACAACGATTATCAGGTATCACCGATATACCTTGTGGTCGAACGATATCGAATTTATTACTTGTAGCTTCTGGTCTTTGTAATTGATAAATATTATTATGATCAGTGCCACAAACACCTTCGGTGGTGCGATCTGCGTGAACCCTACCACAAGGGAGTTATAAAATACATTTAGGGACACAACTAAGTTTACAGTACTTACTGAAAAGTGTATTATTTTTTACCAATTCTAATTGTTGCGGTATCTACCGACTAAGTAAACACATTTACACACAAACACCTCCCAAAACCATCCAACTTAAGGAGTTATATCTCGTCAACAGATAAACGAAAAATTAAAATTTGAACGTGATAATTCATAAGGAAAAAAGCTTTATTAAATTATGACATTTTTAGCATGGGTTGCCATTTGAAAATCAACAGCTGATGGTGGTTTACCTAATAAATGTAAGGGTGAAAAATATTAAACAATTATATAATTCTAGAATAGCGTAGATCTAAAATGTTGAAAAAAAAATTAGAAAAAAGTGAATACTTTTTGAGATAATGAGTGTTTTACGCTTAATAAATCACCCTATTTATATATCGTTTTCAATTCAAAGCTTTCAAGTTCAATATTTTTTAGTTAAACCATTATAACATTATTAATCTTTTCTCCTCGATGTTATTGTAAAGAAATTCTAGTAACATATTAAATTGGTTATAGTGAACTAAAAAGATAAAGAAAAAAGTTGAGCATTTTTTTTTTTTTTTTTTTGTAAAAAATATTATAAGAAAAACTACTTTTTAATGACTGACAAATTTTCTGAATATTACTCTGGAAGCAAATTAAATTTAAAACCCAACTATAATGATTATTTTTGTCCAACTTAACCTATCGTAACATTAAAATAATTTTTTATAACTATTATAACTTTACAAACAATATTGTTGTGAATTCGTAAATAATCATTATGTAAAATAATAATTATAAAAATTGTTGACTATAATAAATAAGGATGCAATAATGCATTAATAATACGTGTCCACATTGACGAGCTCCTACAAAGTAATCATTAAAATATTATTACAATTCGTCTCACGTGTACATTTAAAATTATTTGATCATATTTTTGAAATTATGTGTTTATAGTTAGAGTTTGTAGTCATAGTTTAGAGCTGATATTAGTATAATGCAGTGGCAAAGTCTGGGATTAAAAAGTAGTTCACGGTTAATCGCAATTGTTGAGTACGTACCTGCCTATTTAATTTATTCATTATGTTATTGTTAGCATTGTTAACATAATGGACATCTTAAGTCCTGTAACGAAGAGCTGTTGTTTTGTTTGCCAAGGTTATTCGTATGCTTAGTATAGGCACGTGAATCATAATATATACTGTCAAGGTTGGGGATTTCCCTTTGTGCAGTAGCCGCCCCGAGAGCGTGACTGTATGTGCGATAACAATTTACTACCCGGAAAATGATTTTTATGATCTTCATATTTTTTATGCTTCAAAGCCACGAAATAAATTGACGAAATATCAAAATAATAATAAATACAATATTTTTCTTTCGTAAATTGTTTTTGTGTCTATAACGAATAATATATTATTATGCCGATAAAAATTATCTGAGCGCATTATACTAGAAAAACGAAAGTTTCGTTGATTGAATTTTACTTTGCCAAATTTTCGTTTCAACGAACCCACTATAGTTCACAATTTTTCAGTATCTCTGAATTATATTTTTAGAAGGTGTGGGGAAGGTAAGAAGTGAGTTAAAGAGTTCCCTCCTACGCTGTCAGCATACACTGTGTGAAGTATTTTTTTTTTAATTTTTCCATATGGGCTCATGCAATTTAAATATGGGAAAGTGCCAAACCGCAACTCAAATCTATATCATACAATAATAGATTTCCAGTCCGTCACTTTCCGTTTTGTCAGTTCTGCGCCTTGGTATTTATCCAAATCCATGCTTCACGACCGACGATTTAATCAAACCATCGAAAACCACCTAGCTACTAAGCGTTCAATAATTCCACTTCAAATTAAATAGGACAGTAACGTGTTTGGTTCATTTTTTTTTTCATTCAATGAAACCCTTTGTATCAGTGCCTGTCGAATGTGAGTTTACAAAATGGGTTTATATAATATACACACATATATATATATTAAGTTACTTTATATACCTATATAATATAAACGATATATATGAACTCGCTTGAAAATTAACATTTAAAATACTCACAATAATTATTATTGATTGATAATAAAATTATAGTTTGATAACCTGTTATTACCTTGAGCCGTTCAAGCCGAAGGAAAAATAGCTGTACTTACTGTATAGGTCATTTTATGATCGATGACGATTATACCGATATTAAACCGCAGCTAATAATACGTCGTTGCAATGTTCAACGACACATTTTATTAGGTAAATTTTTTAAAAAAATTATCAGTATACAATTTGGAATAAACTCTATTTAACTCTGTTTTGCGATTTTAAATCTTACCCAAAATCGGTTAAAAATGTATCGGTTTTGAATTATAAGATTGTATTATGATTAGACATAACATATCAAAACGTTATGGATATATATTTAATATATATTATATTATATATTATTTTTTATATATTATATTTAATAGGTATTTAACACATTCATTTTTGTATTATATAAGGTGTTAAATTATTACATATTATACACGAAATACATGCAAAAAAAATTAAAAAGCTATTCAATTAATTGACAAAAAAAAAAAAAATCACACGTATCAATACAATAATGTATATAAATAATATAATATTATATTATTATACATATTGTATAATATTATGAACTGTTAAATTATTGGGAAAGTGCAGTGGTTTTCTTTTGCTTACTGCGTTTTAGCGGAGAGCAGTCGATACCAAGTTTAAGCCCCCTCGATAGAGCTTGATAACGCTGCCGCCTTATTACCCTAGGTCAAACTTGCTCGGATGAAACTACATAAAAATTATGACATTTAAAAAAAAACAAAATTTGTATTAAAGAACATTTTCCAACTTCCAAATTTGTTGCGTATTTATTGTACTTAATGGATACATTTATTGTGTTATCAAAATATGTCCACACAAGTAATAAGTCTTAGAATATAAAAATAGAAACATAAAACGAATTTTTAACTATATGTACATAATTATGAAAAGATATTTTTATTATTTAAAATTTAGCAGATAATTAGAACTTGAAAAAAAAACCCATATATTATTATGTATTTAAACAAACGTTGCTACAATATGTTATTCATATATAGTACATTAGCATATACATTATAGTTAAGTATATATTCTTGAATTTTAAATAGAATTATATTATTCTAAAAAAAAAATAAATAAAATATAATAGCAGAGCCAATATATTAAAATTAATCATAAGAGCAATAGGCAATTAATTTTTTTACTATCCAATAAAACATGTCCAATTTATGAACAAACAACAATATTATATTATTATGTTATAATAATAAACTTATTTAACAGAATGTCTCTAGACGAAGGACTTTAGATACAAACTATCACTCCTTTACAATCTATGCAAAATATTCACACAACTCAGAGATGAGGTCAATTATTCTTCAATTCCTCAAAGAGACGAACTTGTTCCAGAAAATATAATGTTAACACTTAGTTATATACAGGGTGTTTCTGAAATGGATTAGGACACAAGCATATGCGTACTCACTGTGATGGCCTAAAGTAGATTTTTTTGAAATTTTTTTTCTATCTCCAAAATCTTGGTTTATTCAATTTATTTTTAGGACGTTATCTTAAAAGTAAAAATAAACACTTTAGTTGTATTTTTTGCAAAATTCTCATATGAATCGAGA
>JACXSJ010002651.1:0-39559 GCA_014851325.1 Pentalonia nigronervosa | reverse complement strand
GAAGTATGGAATGAATTTGACTACCGACTAGATATTATTCGTGTGACCAAAGGAGCTCACATAGAACATTTATAAGTATAATTAATTAAACTTGACATATTTCTCTTTAATTTAATGTATAAAATATTGTTCTAAGTATAAAATATAAATATATGTAAGTATTTTAAATTGGATGAATCATTTTGAATAACCCTGTATAACTAATCAACTTATAGAATGTTTACACAAATCTGGTTTCAATGATAAATTTTTAAAAACAAACTGGATATCATTTGTGAGTGATGGAGCTAGTGTACTTATTGGTAAAAAAGCTGGAGTGGCAAAATTACTTAAAGATAAATACCCTTTAATTTTTAACTGGCATTGCCTTAATCACCGCTTAGAACTCGCTGTCAATGACACAATGAAGGATATAAATGCAACTAATCATTTCAAAAGTTTTATTGTTTCACTATATGTTTTATATAATAATTCCCCAAAAAACAAAAACGAATTAAAGGATATTTGCAATGAACTTGATATTATTTTTGTTAACATTGGAAGAGTATTAGATGTTCGCTGGGTAACAAGTAGTTGGCGTGCAGTTAAATCTGTATGGAGAACATTTCCTCCCCTAAGTCTCACTAATAACTTATTAGTGTATTAGTGTTATTTTTACTACCACATATGAGCACGCGAATGTACTCGCTGCAGGTGCATGTCATAGAACTAACAAATAACGAATTATTAGTTGCAAATTTCGACAGACGTAAATTTACTTCACGGGAATATGGATAACTCATTGTCAATTGAACATTTTCAGACAATTTTTTTTTTTTTAATTGATAAACAACAATATTCTACAGCTTGTATTGAACTCAGATTTTTTATTTTATTTTAAATAATCATATAAAATAATGTGTAAATAAGCTTAAAATTGTCTTTTTTTTAAAGACTTATTTAAAAGTTTGAAATTAAAATATTATAAAACTAAGGTCGATGCAAGCTGTAGAATACTTCCCTTTATTAGTTAAAAAAAAAATCAAATTTGATTGATTCTAAAAGTCAGGATCATTATTCCCGTAAAGTGTATTTTTGAAGACAAAATGGCATTGGCACTGGACGCCTTAAATGTGCGTTAATTCATCACATAGGTATACATAAATATATACATATCTAAATATTTTTTAATCAACATATTTTTCCTTACCGTCTTAACATCGACTTAAGACTGTCTACACATTCATTTTTTATGTATAGATATAATTAAAAATGTCTTTATTTTTAAAAAAAAGTCGTTGTTATTAATAAGTATTAATGTTAAAATAATTAATCATAAAAATGATATAAATGTAAATTATTTAAATATTTTACTTGCAGTTAGATATTATATGCAATTCCTTATAAATATTCATCGGTCGTTCTATTTTTAAAACCAAAGCAAATATTTTTTAAACGATGTGCTTTGTCCTACTCGTATATTTTTTTTACAAATTGTGAAAAAAAAATTGTGCACATTCGCCAGCTATATGTTATTAAAGTTTTACTTTATTTATATTTTTCTTTTTTGCTTTCTTTGATATGAATATGGATTTTCGAATACTTGCATGGCATTGATTTAAAATTGAAGTAAAACATTTAAACCATCATTCGACTGCATTATTAGTTTTAGGTAAATTTTTTGAAACCAATAAATAACAATTCCATATTGAAATGTTAAATTTGGGTGACCTTTTTGGTCGCCTGTCCGTGGATCCTATCCAAGTCTAATATAATATTTTACATTAATACCCACATAAAAATAAACGTGTGGACAGTCCTAAGTCTATGTTAAAATGGGAAGGAAAATATTGATTTAAATACACACACACACACATATATATATATATATATGCGATCAGTTGACGCACAATTAAAAGACGTCGCAATAAATTGACTCACGAGTCTCGATGATTTGACGTATATCCACAAAATGTATTATCTATTAATTTGTAAATTAAACTTTTTAATTTATTTTACAAAACACCATAAACAATAAATTATTACCTTGTATACTTCTACATAATAAAATACGTAAAATACAGTTTTAAAATTATCCTATCGTCAATTTTGTTTTATTTTTACCAATATCTATATAACATACTTGACATGTAATCGACGTGGAATTATTTGTTAAGAGTTTAGATAAACTGTCATCGCATTGAGGCAACTGGTCGTCAAAGTTTGAACAAACGTCCAATACTGTTGTGGTGTTGCAACTTAAAATCGCAACAGCTTCCGTTGGTAGTTTCTGAATAAAGTTTAACGCAAACGCTGTTAGGCCACACGTCAAAATAAATACTAGAAACATGATTCTTTTCACGCGAAATTTATCAACTATGAATCCAATTAAAGGCTTAACTAAAAAGGATAAAATAGATAGATATGTGTAAAGATAACCAACTAACATCGGCGAATAGCCCATTTGTTTAGCTATGGTCGGAGAAAATCCTAAGATAGAAGCAACACCTGAAAACCAATGTTATAATTACAGTAGCTGGTAGACATAGGTACCTATTATAATAGGTTTATCGTGGAATATAAGTTATAACTAGGGCTGGAAACGTAACGCTCTAAAAATACCCGAAAAAATGATATGCACTAAAAACTCAAAATAATGCACCTAAGAATATGCACTTAAATTTTTTATTTTAAACGAGTTTTGAAGCAAAAAATATTTTTTATTAAATTGAAATAAAAAGTTGCAGGGTCATTCTGAAAGGGTGGTGTAAATGTGTCCATTCTCAAAGCGTACAATATATCAGTTGGTACATTTGTACATACAGTATTTGAGTTGACATTCAGCAAATCATACATTTTTTTTTTTTTTTTTTGTATGTTTACCTACACGAAAAGTAGTCAAAATAATGCTTTGGTTTTCAAATTAGAGGATAATTTATGAATTTCTGATACAAAATTGAATCTAGTTGGTACTTTTTAGGGCAAAATTGAAAATTCACAGTTATTTTCAAGTGTCAAAAAAACAAAAAAACAAAAATTAAGTAAAATGGAAATTTTTACGTAAAACCAATTTTTATAAATACAATTTTATTTTGCATTTAATTGCCTATTTGGATGATGGTTATTTTTTTGATATTGATTAGGCCAAATATAGTCTGTGTATTTTTCTTACATTCTTAGTAAATAATTGTGTGATTTATGTATTCATTTCTAGATTTTCAATTATTTATAATGCGTTGTTGATAAGCGAATAGCCTAAAACTTTATTACTTGATAATACGTTACTGATTCCCAAATGTATACACTGTGCAAGTAGGTATATATTTTAATATATTATAAAAGTATGATGAAATCTAAAAGTTGCCTTTAAATACAGATGTAATTTACTGATTTCCTATAATTTTAGAAAATTAATTTTTTGTTAACATACTATAATTCTAAACCATATATTGTATATAATATAAACCTACAGTAAACAAATATCCAAAAAAAAAAAACTATTAAAATTAAAAAACAAATATTATTTATTAATTATTATTTCATCATTATATTGTTAGGTGGTGCCTACACATTAAACTAGGTATCATTTGTGACTTAAAATTAGCCACTTTTGCCATATATATTTTCATTATATTTTATACATTTTTAGTGCATATAATTCCAGTTTCTACTCATACGATCATAGTTATAACATATTTGAGATTCAGCTAACAATAATTGATTAGTATTTCATATAGTTACTTAAATGTAATAAGTGCTTACTAACGACACAATTTTTAGATGTCGTCGTAAATATATAATATTATTTAAAAATGTTGATTTATATATTATTGTACTTACCGCCCATATTAAGGAAATAGTGAAACTTCATTCTCAACATACGCTTATTTATTGAAAACATTTTTAATTGAAATTTGTTGAATTTTTTTAAAATTTTATCCGTATAGCTACTGGAAACCTAAAAAATCAGAAGTACCTATAAAATATCTTTGACTATTTAAAAAGTTGTAACTGTTATTCATTAAGATTTAAAATGAATTCATTGCACCTATTTATTATTTATAATAAAATATACCTACTTATCCTGCCTATCTACTATGTATAAAATATTAATAATATTATTATGTATTATGTAGTTTTTTCTCAATAATGCAGTTATTCAGAATCAGATTTTTGAAATTTTTAAATATATTTAAAAACTTTATTTCTAAATTCTTGAGATTTTTTTTAACTGGGTGCTTAAGAAGTTTTCTGCGGAGATGCAGACTTCTGTTTTTCAAATTAAGAACCACTAATTTTACTGAAAATTATTTAGTGGATAATGTTTTTGAAAATGTTGATGTACAAAATCAAAATTCAAATTAAGTGGTAGTTTTTGAATTATTTTACTCATTTTTACTATATGCATATATTATGTGTGATACCTATACCAGAATGACGTATTTATTTTTAATTACAGTTGTGTAACGAGACACGGGGTATGGTGTATATTATGGACATATTATAGTATATAAACATAGGATGTATACATAGATATACCGCATACCAGGTAATTAGTTATCACGACTTAACGTAGTGTTTGTATAACAATTGAATAAAATATATAGAGAGTGTCCCATGATGATTTACCTATTGCGGTATCTCCTTGAAATAATGGAGACATCATAATTCTATTTTTTAATAAGACTCTTGGGAACAAGTACAAATTTAATTTTATATTTTGGAAAAAAAGTAAAAAAAAACTTTTTATTTAGTTATTCTAAAAAAAATTAAGATTACCATTTTATTAGTTTTTTTTTTTTAAATGTATTGACATTTGAACATTTTATTTTCATTAACCTCGTGATTTTTTTTTTTTAATTTCAAGAACCGTATTTTCTAGAACAACAATAATTAATGATTAAAAAAGTTTTAACAGAAAACGAGACAATAGATCAAAATATTAAACTAGAACTATAGTATTAAAATATAATACTCAATTTTTTTCGAAATTAAAAAAATTATTAAAAATTAAGAGGTTAATAAAAATAGAATTTTCAAAATTAATTTTACAAAATGACTTCAATATTTTTGAAATGATTAAATAAAAAATTATTTTTTAATTTTTTTACCAAGACGTTAAATTGAATTAAAATTTGAAATATTTGTTATCTTTGTTCCTGCAAATCTTATAAAAAAAAAAAAACAGAATTATATCTTTATTATTTTATGAGATATCGCAATAAGTAAACTCCTAATGTGACACTCTGTACATAAATATATTTAATCATTTATTATTTCAAGATCAAAATGTAAATATGGCTTATGAATGGACACTTATCAATAATACGAAGATTAGAGACAAAGATATAATTAATATATTTTAAGCACCTATCTATGTTAATACAACTCATATTATAGAATAATAGGCGCACTCTCGCGTGTATATTGTATTATACAAATAATCAAACCTATACAAATACATATATAATCACTCAAAGTGAATATTTAAGTGTCTGACAAATTATACAACGATAAAATATTTACAATCCAAATTATTTTTTTTATTTACGAACATGTCGAAGGTCTGAATATATATATATATATTAATATGTAATATGGCCAACCTAATATTTAGTTATAGATTTATTTTAATTAATTATACATAACAACTAGGTAAATAAATTATTATTACACAATAGTGTTAACTATAGTTAGTATTTAGTTGAGGATAATAGGCATATTGACTATATTATAGGTATACTATTTTAACATCCAACAATAATTATATGCATAGTAAAATTCACTAAAATATAATAAATTAAGAACATTTAATAATAGGTATTAGTATAGGTATCTATCTAGGTTTTAAAATCTGCGCTACCTATTATAAGTATTATTATGTACACCGTAGGTATGTACTAGGTACACGCTAAAAAAAATACTAACATCAAGCAGAACTCGGATTATATGTAACATTTGTTTATAATTATTATAAGGTACAGATAAAAATAGCCGAGTGAGCTACAAATTTGTTTTATGCACTATGAAATTTTATATTGCTATTTTTTGCACAATATTTGAAGTATTTTGAATTTTTAGTGCTATTTTTTGAGTTATGGCGCTTTTTTTTTTTGCCAAAGTCCATAATACAATGATTTATTTTGTATTTTTATAAATCTCGTTTGTATTGAATGAAAAATAGAGTAACAAATTTGTCATTTATGTGAATCCATAAGAAAAATAATTACATTTTCGTATCATATTATAATATATTATTTTAGGTAACCCGCTCATCGAACACAATACAATTATGACTTCTAATTGATTGTACCCGGCACAAGTCAAAGTTTTTTTTTATTTTATTTATAATACATTTTTTTTTTTTTAATTATTGTTAACAAAAGAATAAAATTGTTTTTTATTATTTTTTCAGATTTTTAGGGCATATTAAGGCGCTTATATTAAGATTTTTTAAGCCATAGTATAGTGCATATTTCAGTATTTGCTTTTAAGGTCTATAAAATCCGAGCCCTGCCAAATATGATACTAGCAATAAATGCGCCTTATTTAACTAAAAAAACAAAAATTATCTAACCGGCATATTAAATTCACTATTTTAAATGAAAATATAATTTTACATACCTGTAGCTATAAATATTGAGGTTTTAATTTTTTTTTAGGTATACAAAGTATATAGAAACAAAAATAGGTAGGTAGGTACTTGTAATTTTCATCGTATCTGCTGTATACCTACTCGTAAAAATATACGTTTACAATAACACAAACAAATCAAATAGTACACTAATTAGTAAGTAATACACTATAATTATTAGAGTTACATGATATTGTGTCAATGACGATAAACAATTATCAAGTTTTTAAAATCCGTTGTCAGAAAGTTCTGAAGAGAGCATTAACAGAGAGCGTTCGTATCATCTGTTCGCCTAGATCACTATTATTCATCTATTAGGTAGGGTATGCCTATATAGGTATACCTATTATATCATAGACATAAAATTTTATATTATATTGTTTCTGTGTATTATATAATTATTTAGGAATATACTTATTGCCTATCTATAAACAGTAGACTGTATACAGTTTAATAGTCGCATATACTTAAGTCATAAAGCAACATTTTTGTTGTTCTATGGCAAGATCTGCCTATATACCAGTGTTTCCCAACCGGTGGTCCGCGGACCACCGGTGGTCCGTAGGCCAGTCATAGGTGGTCCGCAGTACCTTTCTTCGTTTTCTACTAAAAATTATTTTTTTTTTTTTATTTTTTTTTTATAAATATTATATAATATTTATTCGCACCCCATTATTTTTAATTATTTTTCACCCAGTCATCGATCGTTCACACACATCATACACTCATATTTATGTTTCATATTAAAACGAGTATGGTGCTCTAGGTAAGCATTGTTATTTAAAGTTATCGACCGTGGTCCATCCAATATTACTAAAAAATCCTATAGTTTAGGGGTGGAACAGTTTTCTGACACTACGTGCCAAAAAATACCTTTTTTTTTATTGTAGTGTGTCATTAAATTATAAAAGAAAATTACATACATATATTATAAGAAAAAAATTATTTTAAATGTATTAATATATACAAAATAATATTAAAATATGTAATAACATTTTGTAAAATACGTCAATGATAGTGAAAAATTACTAACATTGATGTTGTTGTTTATTATTAAAGATACAATAAAATAAGGTCCATTTCTACACCCCCCCCCCGTTTTGGAATTTTAAAATTCTGTTTGGGCAGATCGTTTGTGCACAAATTCTGTTTTGTGCTAATTGTTTTTTTTTTGTTTTGCGTTTTTCATACATTTTTGTTATATTAACTTGACTTTTTCATTATTAAAATGTTTGATATATTCCAACAAATGTTGTAATTTTTTTTTATTTTACCCTAGTGAATAATGGTTATCTAATAATAACTTTTATAATATTTATAATAATTTTTGATTTATGGTGCTAAACTTTATTTTTGTATTTAACATTTTTATTTTATTTATTTACCATTTATTATTACATTTTAATATAGGTATTATTTAAGAAATGTATTTTCTTCTTAGGTTTCAACTAATTTTGAATATTTTAATAAGTAATTGTGAAATCAACATGGATTACTTCAATGACCTAAAACAAAACATTTTGTATGCATTTTTCAAGCTTCGCCATTAATCCAATTGAATTTTGAAATTATAAAGTATTATCAATTCATATGGCAGTGGTTAACTAATAAACTATCAATATTTAACTGCTACTCCATAAATAAATCATATAATAAAATAAAACTTATATCGTTTAAATGAAATTTATATTGATGTATAAAAATATTTTAAAAATAATAATATAAATAAAATAAACAAAATTGTAATAATGGTTAATGTTGCAACAAAACTTAAAATAATAAGTAAACTGTAATTATTACAATTTTTAAGCATAATTTGTAGACAAAAAAAAATATACTACCTTAAAAAAATAAGTCTTCTATGATTTATTGAATTTGTTAAGAAACATAATATGGAGTTTCTAAAGTCTTGCGAACCTCTGATGACTGCCATTATATTTTGAATACCTGCTTAAAATATAAATATGAACCTACCGATTACAAGTAAGAAAATTTTCATTACAAACGATTCACTAAAGTCTAGCTGGTAAAATGTCTACACTTCAACGGCTTTCCCTTGAACAAAATTTGTTTTATTTCAGAATATATATCTAATGGTGCGCAAACGTTTGATACCAGTTAAATACGTCTACCCCAAGGCCCCAACCCAAATTTATGTTACTACAGAAATAAAGGTGCACAAACAAGTGCCTACATAGAATTTAAAAATATTCCAATTTGGGGTTTAGTTATAGTTTTCACCCCCACTCCGACGAACTTTGATTTTGGCAATATTATGTCCGGAAATAATTGTACACAAACAACCGGACTTTGTGCACATTCATGTACAAACGATGCACAATTGATCTGCCTTATCAGAAATTCAAAAATGTAAAATGGGGAGGTGCCGTTTTACAGCTCTCCAACTTTGATTTAGCGATATCTCCGGAAATAATTATGTACAAACGATCGGACTTCGTGCACATTCGTACACAAACGATCTGTTCAAACAGAATTTTAAAATTCCAAATCGGGGGGGGGGGGGCGTAAAAATGGATCCAATAAAATATTAATTTTTAAATTGTTTTAACTTTCCACGTGTCTACACCTTTTTTTTACGTACCATGGATTTGCCATTCCTGGCCTAGTTTATTTACTGCCCGGGGCTTTCCCTTTCCCATCTAGTTAAGCCACTGACTATAGCAGAGCGTTACCCACTTGCTCACTTTTTGTTTGATTCGAGTTCATTCGACCTATTGGACAAACAAAAAATTTCAAACTAGGAATAATATTTAAATTATCATTTTTAGTTATTAGTCAAGTATACTCAAGTTTAACCAACACAAAACTTTAGATAAGAACATTTTCAATTGTAATTTGTTTGATTATAACAGTTTAGATAATTAATAAGTTATAACAAGTGGCGTTGAGATGTGAAATATTTTATCAAGCAATTCATTTTTTGACCACTCCTTGACTCATACTCGTGTGGAATATACAACATACACAAAAAAAAAAGTATCATTATATTTTTAATGTTGTAAATCAAGTATTAATTACTATTAATTACATCCAATAATTAACGTAAATTAATGTAACAATACCTAGATATTGTATAAATTCTACAAAATTATAGAGCAACTGCCTTTCAAAACCATGATCAACACACGATTGATTATAACAATAATGATTACCTAGTAGAAAATAAAACTAACAAATAGTAACACCTATTAACACTATAATCAACTTAAAACAAACATTTTGTTTAATGAAATGACAATGATTAATTGCATAAGGGTACACACTGTAGCGAGGGTGGTAAAATTCTATTGTATTGACGTTGCCAATTGTGTCCTGCTGCATTTTACCACAGCTGCTGCAATAATGGGGACCTTAAGTGAACTAAATTATTATTTATTAGGTACCTACTAAGTACTAATCTTAATAAAGAACTAAGTAAAAATAGTATTTGAAAAATATAAAATGTCTTTATAGTTTTAATGGTCTATGATTTTAATTTTATGAGTGGATCTTTATTAAGGTGGTGAGTGGTGGCTGTAATCAAAATTTTATATTGTAAATATTACAGAATTTACATATTATGTAAACTTATGCTTATAACATGATCGGTTTTTGATTATTTTTAATTAAATAAATTGTACTTTTTACAGTAAATTATTTTTCTATTTTCTAAAAATTAAACTGGTTTTTGTTGAAAAATAATGCGTTGGATATTAATATTTGTTTTAATATAAATTAAGTAAATTGTTCTAAACATAGTAAATACATTTAAACACAACATATACAATGTAATTTTTTTAAATAAAAAAAACAAATATTAATAATATAACTAATACTGAAATACAAAACATGTCATAAATAAAGTAGGTTTTCATAGGTACAGATGATTATAATCAATTGTGAAGAATCGTTTAATTACTCCATATTACCAAATTTATATCATTAAGAACTTAAATATTATAGTAAATTAGTTACTTAAATTAATCAGAGGTAATAATTGATTAAAAATAAATATAAATGATTTTTGTCTTTTTAAATATCCCTGTAAATATGTTGTGCTTTAAGCGAATTACAGAATTTATCTATAGCACCATATTAAACCAAAACTATAACAGTTATATAATTATAATACTGTATACAAAAATAATATAAGAACAAAAACTAATGCAGCACTGATGCTTTTGGGTGAATACTGAATAATTTTTTTTAAAAAAAACAGTTTTATTGTTTATAATTAATAAATCATAAAAATATAAAAAATATCAAATTCTAGTAATCTTGAAATATCATACATAAAACTTTAGTTTAACTAATTATATAATATTATTCTAGTATAACAAGATTTATATCAAAATAATATAATACAATAATGGTATAAAGAAATCAAAATTAAATTTAACTAAAAATGGTTGATACATAATTCTATGAATAATCTAATAAAAATTAATTCAATATTTTAAATAATAAGAATCAAGTTTAAATTATAAAAAAGTAATACTAATTAATTTTTAGTTCAGTAGAATGTTGGTTACATTAAAAAGTATTTTAAATAATTCCTATCAAATACTATGCTTAATTCATACCATTTGCCATTTATATACTAAAAATTTCAATAATTTCAATATTCACCCATTCCATTAATAATTGCTTTAAAGCAAAATGTAGTATTATACTAGGTATAAATCACTGTAAATTAAGTATTTCTTCCTTTTGTTTTTTCAAATAAAAATAAGATGGAACAATAAATTAGGAACATTGAAAAAAAATTAATTATCAATCAGCATATGAATAGCTTCATTTGGACTGGCATATTCAGTTGAACCACTAATAAAACCTGAAAAAATATACACAATGCATAACTAATAATTAAAATAGCTAGCAAGAGTAATAGTTTAGTTTCGTTTGAAGTTAAGTTATAAATTTGGATTCACTTGGAAAATCTATAATTTTATAAATTAAGGGACATTTTGTTTTAAGAATGATAATTAAAAAATTAACAGAATATATAAATGTAATCAAAAGCATCTATACTTTATAATATGATGATTACCTATATAATTTATTAATTTGCTTGGTGAAATAATGTATATTAAATTACACTTTGGCATAATTCACCACTTTTAAATGTATATAATAATTGAATATGTATAATTAGTATTAATTATAGTTTATAAGATAGCATTTGAAAAAAATAAAACAAATGTATAGTTTACAAATTTTATAAGATAAGAATCTTACTCGATTATGGAGACTGTTTTTATTATAAAATTATAATATTTGCTACGAAGGTATAAATACATAAATATAAAATATATAAATACATTGATCTAATTTTTATAAAATAAAAAACCCTCCAAATCATCTTATAATATAGTCAAATATATTTTTTTTATATATATTATGATATGAATGAATTCTTTTAATAAAAAATTAGTGAAAAATAATGGATAAATAATAAAAATTAAAATAACTAAAGTATTGGTTATTTTTTTTTAATACTATGGGAAGCTACAGTTTTATTGTATGAAAATATAAAAATATAAAATGTGTTATTAATGCTATACCATTAGTTTAAAATATAATTAATAATTTTAATAATTTTTTTATGGGAAAATAGAACAAAACATAATATTTAAACTATGTTTTAAGTTAAAAAATATTTTTTCCAGTTCATCAATACTACCAAATTTATCAAAATTGAAATTAATTATGTACAAAAATCTTTAACACACAAAATCAAATAATTAAGTACATACTATGAATATTTGACTATAATATTAATAGTGTTGGGTAATAACAAACGAAAATAACAAGTTACTTTGATTATAACACGGTATATAATTTTATAAAAAATTTTTCCATGAAACAAAAAATTTAACGGAAATATTATTTTTGAAAAATAATTCCTAAAATTAATAATACTAGAAATATATACAGTGAATGAATATTATTTTAAATTTCAACTCGCCATGATTCAGTTTTTTATGTTTTGGACAACATATTCATTTATATTGTACTTTACATAATTAACTTTTATGAAATAAATTTTATTTTGGAGATATCTTGTTAAAATTACACCTAAACACTATTTGTACTTAAAATTATTGTTGATTTACAATTCATAAAAAGTTAAAAAAACACCTGTGTACTGTTTTTTTTTTTGCAACTTTAAATTAACAAATTTACATTTTCTATTAAATAGTAATGCAATTTCATTAAAAGTTTATTCGATTAATAAGTAAAGTTACTTAATTACTTTTTGAAAGTGGTTACTTTAAAACCTAACCTAACCCAACACTGAACATTTAACATCTATAGCATTCAATACTACAATAAAATCAATATAAAATAAAACAATACATTTAAAACACCATACTCTATAAAATAATATCTAATTATATAGATTATTATTTCTCTATATAATTACTTTAAATATTATAAATACACAACTCAAAGCATAAATACAACTCAACTAAATAAACCTTAAGCTACCTGTTTCTTTAAAATGTGTTATGTTGTTTTGTACTTCTTCAAAACCGTAACCTAATAACATGCTTGATGTAAATATTTGGATACAACTAATCTCTAATAAAGTTATTTAAAGGTTTCAACAATATTTAAAATATTTTAAATAATTTTAATATATACACTAAATGATTAATATCAATATAGTGTGTTAAATATTAAAAGTAATACTACATATTTTTGAGAAATATGAATCTGTTCTTTTATTTTATTTTTTTTTAATAGGCAATATTGTAAATAATAGCAATACAAATTTTGGAAAAATTTCAAAGTTTTAACCTTACAATATGCACATGAATGCTTACTTTTTTATATAACCCTAAGATTATAGATTTAGCTATATTTTCAATCAATACAATTTAATTTCTAAATAAATTAATTGCGAATAAGTTGAAGATTCTAATTGTAAATTTGTAACACATATTATCATATATTTCTGTTTTTTTCTTCTGTTTAAAAATAACAAAATAAATATAGATTTAACTAACATAAATCCAATTTACATATAACATTTTCAAATTATGTATATGTTTCTATAAGGCAAAAAATGTTTGAAACAACTGATTACTTGTCAAAAAAATATGTAGATATAGTTTTATTATAAATAAAAAACTACCAATTTCACAAATAATTCATTAGTTTAAATAAATATATTATTGGAAACAATGCTACTTTTAGCATTATACATTATATTACAGTTTGTTATTGTACAGTTTGTACAGTATGTTTAAATTTTAAATAAAAAGTGAATTTATTGTGGAATTATGTTTTGTATGTTTTTAGTACAAGAGAGTAAATTTCAAAAAATGTATAAATACACAAATTACACTGTCTGACAAAATCATATATGAGAATAAACTTTAGCTTGCTCTCATTCAGTTTTAAGGAACATTAAAACTTGAAAGATAAAATAGATTACAATATTAATCTCCACACAAATATGTAATCTAAAATTGGTATTGCTTGTATAACAATTTGTCTAAGAATTAATATAATGTACTAAAAATTTGAATTTTTTCCGAGATTACAATTTCCTTTATAAAAAGAATTTATTAATCAAATTAAAGGTTTTCATAGAAATATACAGTTTTACATTTAACATGCAATAAACTGTACATACCTACCTATTATCTCGACTACCATCTGACGTCTCAACTACCAGCCAGATTGCCAATTCTATTAACTCAACAACCATTCAAGATTTTTTTAATAATATACTATAAAAATTTATATTAGTAGAATTTAATTCGAAATATCAAACACAAAATCATCATACAGACTATCACAACAGTGAAGAGTTATGTAAAATATCTTAAGTTATATCTAAAATTCAATTATTGGAAGCCAATTTTCAGAAATATTTTTCAAAAAAATATCAAATTGATTTCCATATACATTGTGTCTCCAAATAAACATCGTCAGATATGACTCCAAATTATGAAGTATGATTTCCCAGAAAAACAGAAAAAAACCCCAATATAAATTATTACTTTTCCAAATATTTTGACTATTTATGAATAATTAAGTTTAAATTAATTTACTATTATTTGATAATTATTTAATTATTATTATTATGTTTTGATATTTTGATCATTTAGGTAGTCTTAATATCACTAAATATTAATAATGTTTTAATAAGGTTAGGTTAATATAATAATAATTTTAAAAAATATTTATTCAATCATTTTCATGTGGTTATGAGTAATATTGTGGTTTGGAAATTTTTTTCTGGGGTTCTTTGTTAGAGGATTTTATTTGGCAATTTAATTTCCCGATGCTTTTTGTTTCTTTGTTTAACAGAGCATCAAATGTATTCAATGTGCTGAGTATGAGCCCCACTAAAATTATGAGTATGATTGACCGTATTATCTTTATCCAGCTCTAGTTAGTTCATATATATCATATCTACACCAACAGAATAGTATGACATCAGGCAGTAGTCTAGATAATGGATAAGTGACTGATAGTAGTCACAGAATCGAACGGTAGTCGAGATAATGGATAAGTACACAATTAGTTTATGAAATTAAGATTTACTTACTTGGCAGGCTTAATTTTCTATTTGCTTTCAGAACTTTTTGACATAACAAATGAATTACACACATTAATGCAGAACCATATGCAAATAATCTGAAAGTTTGAGGTCCACCATATTTGTCATACAAAGAGCCACCAATTAGACTACCCAAAGACACACCTATTATAGAAATTGCACAATACTAATTATTTTATATTAATACATTTATTAAAAGATTAAAATATTTACCTATGCCTTCAAAAACTCCACCAACAAGTCCTATCATAGTGCTTTCACTACCGGGTAGTGCAAGTATACTAGAATATGACATAAGTACTGCATATGCTAACCCAAAAGTAATTCCATTAGTTAACTCAATAACAAGTGCCCAAATTGGATTTGTAACAATTGAATAAGCAAAAAACTTAAATGCAAAAACTCCCAGAATAAGAGACATGCAGTTCAAATGTCCCAAACGTTTCATAATCCAGCCTGACCAGAAAAAGAATGGCACTTCACCACCAAAACATTGAACTCCTGCTATGAAACCTTGTAGAGTTTTAATCCAACGTTGGGTATTACACTGATTCACGGAAGCTACATCTTCAACATACCTAAAATAAGTCAAAACACAACATTAAACTATAAAATATTATGTACATTTACACAAATGTATAACTAAACGATAAACATAGATATTTGTTCTTGAATACCCAAACATTGAATGTGATATTTTCTATTTCACAAATTAGGTATAGGCAAAATTGTGGTTATGGTTTGAAGTAGATAACAATAAATGCTATACAAATATACAATTAAGTTAGGTTTACTATTAAATATGCATTTATATCTTTAATTCATTGTACATTGATGCTATACAATTTATTATTGCTGTAATTAATTACTTACCAAAAAAGATATTGCCAAATCATACCAGTACAAATACCAACTACTATTGCCCAAATAAGAAATCCTAGTACCTTGACTTCCGCTAACAGCATTCCAAAATCTTTACATATATTAGTTGATATTTTTGTTTCTGTCACCTTTTATATGAAGTGTTTAATAAATATATTTTATAAATAATTATTATAGTTTTAGAATTTAATTGAAAAAATAATTACCTTAAGTTTTGATGCAACAAAAAAGTTGCAAAGTAGTACTAATAAACATAAATAATATATTGGTAAATAATTTTTATTTAGTTCACTGGAACTAAAAAGATCTAAAAGCCATCCAGCAAATATTGAAAAAAATCCCCATCCAATAGCACCCCAGCATCTTTGTTTGCCATAAAGATTAGGCTTGTTACCTATAATTAAATAATTACATTATTTAAAAATTGTAGATATACAAAATGTATTAATTTAAATTTTTACCTAGTTGATCAAAGCAAATAGAATCACCAAGGCTATAAATAACCGCTTGACTAATCCAAAACAAACTAATTAACAGAAAAAATATCCAGAACTGATTTAATCCCAAGACACTGCCTTTAAATTTTTGAGGAGTTATTAAATCCATAATAACTTCACTCTCACATTGTACATTGCATTGTGATCTTAAACTAGTATTACAAACTAGTGTGTGATTAATTTTTTTAGTAGTATTAAAATAAAAATTTGCAGATGCTATTCGAAAATAAAAACAATTTTCAACCTATAATTTATAATATTACTGAGCATTATTATTAAACTTAATGGATCAAAATATAATATAAGAACACAAAATTATATACTTACACCATTGACAGCTACAGTATGCTTCATTTCTAACATTGAAAATAAGTAAACATAATCATCATCATAATAATTCTTATTTATATTTGGTCTAATTATTTGTGAATTGTTTGATTCATAATAATCAATAGTATTGGCACTAAATGAATTTGATAATTGGCAATATTCATTAAATCCCCAATTTGAACATATTTCATTACGAAAATGGACACTGTTTTCACATTTTAACTAAAATCAAATAAATAATCAATGCAGTATTTAATAAACAAGTAAATAATGTCTAGTTATTAAAATATGAACATTAATATTTACTACACATTTAAATAATTTATCATCAATAATTTCCATAAATCGTTTAGTGGAACAATTTGATAAAGGTAAATTTTCTTCTGGACAAACATTTAAATATGTGGCAGAATTACAATTCAGTTCTACTGTTGTGTCCAAAGGTATTGCAGGAACAAACATCAGTGAAAATGCTGTTAGGCCAGATAACAATATGAATGCTAAGAACATTAATTTCTTAACCCGGAATTGGTCCACAATTGCACCAATAATAGGTTTTGTTATTAAACTTAAAATTGGTAAAATACTATAGATTGTACCAACTACAATTGTTGAATATCCCAATTGTTTTGCAATTGTTGGTAAAAAAGATGTCATTGGTGCAACACCTATAAAAAAAAAAAAAAATTAAAAACTAAAAGTAAATATTGAATTAAAAATGTAAGCAAATTAATTTGGTAAGAGATTTAACAGGGATAAGGAAACAACATGCAGTTAAATACCCATGCTCATTTCTTATTTTTTTTTTTCAAAATATGTTTCAAGGTATAAAATTTAAAAATGTTTGTAAAAATTCTGTTTTTCACATTAAAAGCTTTTCCAAAAAAAAAAATTCGAAAATTTTTTTTAATAATTTTTGGAATTTTATTTCTTCAAGTTGTCTTTTTTAAATTTTTTATTGTTTGACAATTAAAAAGTAACTCTCGAATGGATAAGGATGAAGAACTTCTACTAAATAGGCAGTGGTCATTTGTAACAAACAAAATCTTAAGTTATATAAACTTAATTTAAAAAGTCAGTATGATGATTCAAATATGATTATTCCATCATATTCAGCGTAAAAAACAAAAACAAAATAAAAATATTTATCTATTTTTTCAAACACGTTCAGATTTATTGCCTTAAAAGTAAAATAAACATTTTGGAAAAAGACATTAATTTAAAAAATGAGCTTGGCACCAAAATAATTTTATGCCATATAATTTTGATGTGTAGTATGTATCAGTGTATAATGTATTATACATTACGTCATGACATGGATTAATACATTAATTACTAAATAGTAATATAATATTATAGTATATAATTATAATATCAATCCATAATAAGAGCGTCACTAGTCAAAATTCTAAGGTAGCAAAATAAAATTATTTACGAAAAATTGTCTTTTGTTTGTTTAAAAGAAATTGTGTCACTAAATCAATAAAATATAATTAACAATATCACAGAATATATTATTTTGTATACCTAGGTCCTAGAATATGGTATATATTTTAACAATCAAAAACTTGAATAATAAATATCGGATATAATTTACTTTGAGGAAGCAAAACGATACGTTAGCTACCCCAAAAAAATGTAAAGAGTAGCAAAAGTACCCCCCTATACCCTTTAGTAATGCCTATGCGTAGTACATATTATTTAAAATAAATATATATTTTTTTTATTTAATTTTAAATAATACACTTGAGCAATTTCATTTTATTGTTTCCTATGAAAAACAAAATTATTAATTGTTGAACAAAATAAATACAATTCCAATTTCCAAAGATGTTGTAATGTCATGCACAACAATTGAGAACGTTATTATGATTTTATCATGTCCACAAAGTTAGATAGCACTATCTACAGCTGTGATCATACCACATGGACAAGAATAATAATTTAAGGTTATCATAACTAATATCACATCTTCTTGATTCTTATTTCTTTACCAAAACAATTCATTTTAAGTGTAAAACACTTTTTAGTTTTTTGTAATTATACAATAAACGATAAAGTATCATAAGACGAAACAATGCCTAGGTCCAAGAGGGATAAAAAAAGTAAGTTATTCTATTATAATAAGCGAAAATATCATTAAAGGTTTATACAAAAATTCAACTATTCCAAATCGTAACTATACACTTATTATCATCAGTATATAATAAAATAATTACATTATATCCTAAATTAAATATAATTTATTAATTGCATAAATTGAATTTTAAAATGAATAAACAATATTTTTTTTTATCGATATATATATATGTAAAATCTAGATTATTGTAGGTTAATAATTAATTATTATTCACTATATTTTAATAAAAATTATTTTATCAACGCAATTACTTAAGATATATTAAATAATAATTTATATTTAGGAATTCATTTATTGCCAAATAATTTTTAATATTTTGTGTTTAACCTTAGTTTCATTAACCAAGACAACTAAATTGGGTTCTAAATTGAAGCAATCTGTAATGGAAAATCTCCGTGAAGCTGTTAACAAATATGAACACATATTTGTATTTCATACTGATAACATGCGAAATGGTAAATTAAAAGATGTGAGAAATGAATGGAAAGATAGCAGGTAATTCTTATATATCTAAAATATAATTAAATATATGTTTTTTTTATATTTAATGTTAAAGGTTCTTTTTTGGTAAAAACAAAGTGATGTCATACGCTCTAGGAAAATCAGCTCAAGATGAAATTCAAACTAATTTACATAAATTGGCTCTTCAAATTGAAGGGCAATGTGGATTATTATTTACAAACAGACCAGTTGATGAAGTTATAGAGTAAAATATCAATTTTAAAATTTTTGATTATATCTATTTGATAGTCTTTTATATTTGAAATGCATCTAATGTTTAGGTGGTTTGATAATTACTCAGAGCCAGAATTTCCCAGGGCTGGTATCAGAGCTGCATACACAGTAACATTAGATGAAGGTCCTTTACCCGATACATTTATCCATTCAATGGAACCTTCATTAAGGCAACTTGGTTTACCAACAAGTTTGCAGCGCGGTGTTATACAAGTTCTAAAAAGTCATACAATATGTAAAGAAGGAAGCATAATCACACCTGAGCAGTCTAGACTACTTGTAAATAACACATCAGAATTTATACAATTTAACAAATTATTAAGTTTTTTTTTTTTTTTTAGAAACTTTTTGGACATAAAATGGCACAATTCAAAATAGTTTTAAGGTATGTTTGGTCTAAAGATGGACAATTTCGACCTTTACTTGATGAATAACATTAAAAATTGTAAAACTATACTGAATATCATCAATTTGTTTCATTGATAAGATCATATAAAATGTACTTGAATAAATTTTAAATATACTCAATTTTTTTAAATATTTAATAATATTTTTTGTTTTAATTCTCCTAAGTTTAAATCTATTAGAAAATAAAATATCCATGTTAAACAACTTCAATACAATTATGTTTACTATATAATACTTATTTATTAAAATAATTGATTAAGATAAATATTTGACAGCTGTTGGATATAAATTAAAACTCATTAATTTAAATTAAATGAGCAACTAATATGTAATATACAGAATGCTACAAAAAAAAATTGAGAGTATTCTCCATACTCAAAATATGTCATATGGTTAGCATATACCAGAAACAAATAAGATACAGTATACACATATTTTAGAATTAATAAATCAACAAATTGAAAATGTACAGCTGGTCAATTGTATAACCACTCTGCTGTAAGGTAGGTGTAGAGCATACCTTGTCATTGAGTAGGTTACAGTAATGCATGTATAATCTTTATAGTTGATGGAAAACAATACAGCTTTTTGAAAGTTACCAAACAGTTGTTTAATAATAATATTAAAATTATAACAAATGTTTGTAAACATTTTATGTTGTTTTTCTCGACCATTTTAAAAAAGTACTAAGAATTTTTAATGTTGTCTTTCCAAAAGTACCAACTAGATTAATTTGCTACCAGAAACCTCCTTCAAAGTTTGAGATTAGAACATTTTTACTACTAGAAAAAGTGTCTTTAGACAGAAATAAATAAAAAGCATAAATCAATTTAAAATTATTATTAGATTCTGAGTAAAGTGGAGAATCTAAAATAATACATTCAAACTGTTAAATTTGGTTATTCCGCTAGCTAATGCTTAGAAATAATAGAAATTGGGAATAATTATTGTAAAGCAATAATTGAATTTTTAGTATAATTAGAATATTTGATTGTGAAAGCACTTCACATTTATAGGCCCATCACTCTAGTGATCCATAATTACTAAACATCAATAGGTATTTTGAGAATATCTGATTTTTATCATGAATGGTCCTTGTAATTAACAGATTTTAGAGTTTAGATTACCTTCTTTAAATTGGTGTACAATTTTAATAAAAACTGAAAAGTTGTAAACATTTTAAATTTCTAACAACAATAATGCAGAAAAAATTCAATTGTTTCCTTTAAGATGTTAATAATTTAACACCATTTTTAAAATGTTTATTGGCTAATGTACAATTTTATGAGCAATCCTATTCATTTAAAAACTACAAACTATTCCCAGAGGTGTTTCTGTGCTTTACACAATTATATAAGTATCTTACACTAATAATAATTTACAATAAACACTACGATAATGATATAATTGTTTGAAGAAACTTGATTATCATGAAAACTCTCAACTTACACTATTTATTAAAAGGACATCATCACACATGTGTTGTTACCATCAACACACAACATAAATTTTAAGATTTTCATAACTTGTTTCAAAAAAAAAAAAAAAAAAATAGCAATAAAAGCTTGTATTAAGAGTATATTGTAATCTCATGTTTTAAAATATATCAATTCACTAAAATATTAACCCAACAACACAAAATCTGCTACATTCTGTAGTTATAGACGTGATTCATATAATAAACTCTATCTAGAAAAATAATTATGTTTTAGAAAATATTTTTCAACATAATTTAAAGTTGTTAAAATGTTGTATTTATTTATTTTTTAATTTTATATTCAGAAGCAGAATATTTTTCATAAAATGTTTATGTACTTATAAAAATTATATTTTGAACACAATTCATCTAAACTTAAACTACTTATAACAAATTAACTACTTGTTTGAAAATAAATTTTAATATATCAACATTCACAGAAAAATATTTTGCTTCAAAATTTAAAACTAAATTATTAAAATTATTAATTTAATTAAATTATGCAATAATAATAATAAACAATATCATATAACAAAAAATACAAATTAATTTTAAATATAATTAAAAATTGTTACAAAAAGCAAAGCTTGTGCTTGGAGTAAGGGAGTTTAAAATGAGATAAAAACTAATATAATGTTATATAATATGAATTACTATTACTTTAATTATAAAGTTTAAAATATACTAGGTGATTATTTAAGTATGCTCTCCTTATTTTTATACATAAATTATGCACATATTCAATTTTTGGTTTTTGGAATATTTAACTACACTTTACCATATTTTTGAATTCTTGAGATTTTTTTACAACTTAAGGTTGACACTGTGACAATACAAACTTCTGTTTTTTTTTAAATAGGAATCCTTCCTTTTTACTTTAAATTATTTAGCAGATTTTTTTTTTTTGTTGATAATTTTGATGTACCTAAATCAAAATTTGAACAAGTGGTTTTTAGGTTATATAACTGTGTACTAAGGATAATAATATGTTTATGGTAATGTTTAAGTAGATATGAAGGTTTAGATAATTTTAAAATGTTAGTATTTACTATTGATTTAATAATATAAATATTTGTAAAACTATTTTAAGGATTATTATCCTTAATATAAATATCTTAATAACTCAGCAACTACTCATTAGAATTCTGATTTAAATATATCAACAATTTGAAGAAAACCACCCAAAAAATAATTTGCAATAAAAAATGGTGGTTCTTATTTGGAAAAAAGAAATTTGCCTTGAAGTTTGTATTGCCTTAGGTTGCTTTTTAAGTAGTACAAAAATATCAGTAATTAGAAAATATGGTCCTTAGGTAAGCTTAAAAATTACAAAAACCACAATTTGAATAAATGTACTATTAAAGTAAAATAGAGGGCGAGCATGCTTAAAAAAATTACCCTGTATATGACTTATTATGAGACCATGGTGTTATAGATGTAAATAAATTATTTTTGAGATAATGAAAGTATATTGATAAAATAATCACCTTGTACATTCTTAAATAATTTACATTTGTTACATTTAACTGTAAAATTTTTTTTATTTTATCAAAAATGTTATCATTATAAAATATTTTATGATTAATTTTTTTAAATGTTATAAATTATAATTTTTTTTATAGAAGGCATAATGAATTTTAAATCACGCACAAAGATAGATCTATGGTCCTGGAATAGTTATAACAGTTTAGCACTTCCTGGGGCATTGATTAAGTAGAGAGAAAATTGACATAACTCTACTATAAATGATATTTAAATTACTAAACAGTTATTCGATTTGTATGACATTATGGTAAATGACAAAGACCTACAAATCATGTGTTTTGGCTATAAAAAATACAAATTATAAAAATAGTAAATACATTTACTATTATATTTGAGAAAAATGTATTTTATTTTATATTATGTGGTTGTAATCTAAAAAAAAATTATAGAATTAAACATTTTTTCAGTATAAAAATGATTATTAATTATGTATTAAGTTATTCAGAATTGAGATAATATATATACTTAAGATTAAGTGGACATAATATGACATGTTCAGTGGCGAGGTTACATGGGAGACAAAAAAATGTTGCCTACCTATTTAGAATATGAACAAATAATTTTTAAATAGTAAATTTAATACAATTTTTATTTTAATGAAAATTTGAATGATAGAACAGTAAAAAGTAATAACTACTCATGCAATAATAAATATGAAATAAAAACCAGTATCCTTTATTTTGTTTGTTATAACATTCTTTTTTTTTTTTTGTATAATTAGTTTGAAAAAATATTATTTTAATTATAAAATAAATATTAAGATATATTTTTTAAAATCGAGATAAAATAAAATAGTGGGTGGTCCAGTGGTAACTTTTTTTTTAATATCTCCCCAACCTAAAGACTCACACATTGCCACTGGACATATTAAATGTTATGTAGATATTATTATTATATATAAAATAAAATTAATTCTATTACATAATTATTATATATTTTGATAATTTTAATTTATTGACTAAAAAATTTAATAATTAACATTTTAAGTGCATTTAATTTTAAAAACAAAATGTTAGATTTTCAACTGAATAAGTGGTTGCACATATTTTTTATTTGTAGTGCTAAAAGCTCTTGGTTCTATATATAACCAATGATAAATGACATAATATAGATCTTTAAATAAATATACTCTGTTCAATTTAAGAAATGCACTTAGTGGCCTCGTTGATAATTAACTTGTGTGTAGGGTCGTGGTTTCGACATATGGCAGGCCTACACAAATAGTTGATTTGGTGAGGCAACAAACGGGTATCGGTTTGGTCAAATTGGACACTGCCAAATACATTTCTTATATTAAACAAAATATAGTCACACATGCAATATAATTCTTATACTTATAAACTTGAATATATTGAAAACTTTTTAGGTATATTGAATAATGCAAATAATACATTTTAGCTTTTGTTCTAAGTTTTTAAGCTCAAAATCTTTTCTTTTATCTATTATTATGGGTTTACATTTTGAAATATATTTTAAATGGGATTTTTATTAAATATAATTTTTAACAATAGTTAAACTAGATAAATTCCACTGTTAAATAGATTACTATTTAAAAATTTCCACTTTTTATATGTTGATAAATATTATAGGTATTAACTAGTAATTGTTATTTAATACTAATATTAGGTTCTTCTAATCAAATCATTATATTGTAGGTTACTGAATTATTATGTTGTTGTACTATCAAATGCAAAACATAAAAATTAGGTTATTAGGTCAGATTATAAAATAGATGTTCAACAATTAACTATACAATACTAATAAATAAATTGTTTTTATAAATATTCTTAAGATTATTTATTATGAAACATTAACACTTACCTCCCATAAACAGAAAGTAGTGCACTTTCATTGGTAGCATTTTTACATCTACTTGGATTAACGGCATTGTGCAATAAATATTATTTTCTCGAAATCAATAACTAAAATACAACATGAATATCATCAATAATAATGTCTTAAATTTTTGATATCTAATTAATTGTTCATAGAATTATAGTTATTATACCTTTTGTATTTAGTTTCTTTAGTCTAATATTAAATTATCAGATGTAAAATTAATACTCCAATAGACATTCTAAACAAAAAAAATCAAATGAACATAGAAAGCATATTATTAAGTGGTTAATGATTTAATATGACAAATTATCTCTCACCCACAGAATATAGTTTCATTATTTTTTCAGCTTTCAAACCTCATTATGTATGTTTAATTAATAAAATAGTTTGAAATCGACATAAAAATGATAAACTAAATATTAAACTATAACAGTTTAACTAGAATCAGATTAAAAATTATTTTTCATGAGCAATTTAAAACATCAATGAACAATTAAAAACAATTAATAATGTATCTGAGAAAAACAACTAACAATTAAAGTTAAAATATTGGTCTACAACACAATACAGATTGCCTGGTTTATACTACACAATTTTTTATAATAAATGGTGATAGGTGATAGTATACAAAAATCGATTTGATAAAAAAAAAATGCACATTGTTTTTATGCAATGATAAGTGATAACACTCGACAATCGTATCCAGTAGATATTATAATTATTCATTATCTTTATAATAATTGGAACAAATCTAATTTACTACCAAAGTTTGTTTTACAAATTTTTTTTTTTCAAATGTGTGTTTTAAAAAATTATCGCTCTTTTTTATTACAAAAGTTATACTAAAAAAAACGGAAAACAATTGATTTTTTGAAATATCGTGGTATTTTCAAATAAAATGTAAAAAAAACTACGTTTTTGATTAATTTTTATAGTTTTCTAGTTTATAGTGTAACCAAAAAATCAAAAAAATAATTTTTTATAGACATTTTAAATTCAAATTTGGATGAAATTAGATGTTTAAATGAAGAATAACAAAGTTAGTTATTCCGTTGCAATTTAAAAATATTTTTCATGGGTGCTTGAAACTTTTAAAGTATATTATTATATTTTATATACTCAATTAAACTTTCTAATGCAGTGTTTTCTGTAAAATTAATTCAAACTACTGTATCAGTAATAGTAATAAAATGAATTATTTTAATAGCAATAATATCTTCAAATACGTACACTTAGTTATGTAGGCTAACAGATGACCGTCTTTGCTCAGAATTGTTTTTCGTATACAATTGTTTGATATCATTGAATTCAAATTTAACATATCCATTAAAGTGACCCACTCGACACCTACTGTACAGCAGAGCGGTACCCACTCTTCGACTTTTTTATCTTTATAATTTAGTTTTTTTTTTCATTTAAATAAAGAACATAGATTTTTAATTACATCTATACATCTATAGCGGAATATTATTTGGAGTACTTATTATACTCTAAAAAAATCATATTTCGGAGAAATAGTTCATTAGTTATGGCTTAAATATATTTAAATCCTTAGAAAAATATTGTTTTTTTACTTAGTTATATAAAAAATTATTTACAAAATCCTTAAATTTTTTATGAGTGATTTATGTTAAATGTAGTATCACTTAGTTTATTATTTAACGAGTTCTATAAATAAGAAAGCCTATTCCGTCGAAGAGGCGGCGGACGGGAACAAGATCTTGGGTGCATCACCTGCAGAAGTCATCTGCATTGCGATGTTTGCATAGGCTTAGCGTGATGATTTTTTTGGGGAGGCTATCGCCATTTTTTTTGTAGTATCAACGACACTGCCACAACTTCTTACGAATTACTTTGTATAAGGGCTATAATGATTCAGGTAATGATTTCTGATACAATAGCATCTATATCAAAATCATCTTTATCAATACAGTTCCTCATAATTAGCATTTTAACTTTAAGTTGGTCTTTATCAATACATAAAGCATTCTAAAAACAAAAACTTTATATTAAAATTAATATAATATATTTTTGTGTATTTTACTAACCTTGTAATGTTCAATAAAATGTAAGCTTTCATCATATTTTAACTACATAAAGTTATCAATACTAATTCCAATTTTCAAGCTTTCTGTTGAAAATCTGCTTCTCAAACCTGATAAAACACAGTCAAGTATCCTAAAATAACCATTAATTTTCCAGTATTCAAACTGGGTATTTTCATCATTCATTCCTTCATTGAGTTCATCTATATTAACATAAGAACATTCAGCACCAGTAGTATTACTAACATAATAGTTTTATAAATGTTTTGTTTCTTTTTCTTTTACGTTTGGAATCTGTGAAGTATGAAATTAAATATATAAAGATATATTATAACATAAAATACTTCAACATAAATTCTCTATTAAGGTTAAAAACTATCTTTTCGTTCTAAAATAAAATATAATTTATAAATATTTTTAAATAACCTTTAGCTGAAATTTCTAATAAAATGTTGAATTCTTCAGCAAATATTATAACTTCTGTCCACAGTTTTAAATTTTTCTGAACAACGGTCATTTTCAAATGTTTTTATAATACTATCAATTAAATTTACTAATTTTTCCAAAGTTGCTTTTTTCTCTTGCATTAGGTTACTAAGAATATTGATTTTTGTTAAAATATCTTCAAGTATAATTAAAAATAGTATAAAATGTCCTTTTTTTAAAATGGCTTCAATTCCTTTTTAATTAAAAATAAAATAAAATGTTAATAACATTTTATAATTAATTCATACAAAATTACAATACAATATCAAACAGATCATATACTGATATACCTATTGCTTGTGCTACATCTAGATTACTGTTAGCATCAATTTCTTCTCTCAAAACCTCTAGTATCACTTCAAAATTATCTTTAATAGCTTTACAGTTTTTATACCTACAAACCCAGTGAGTATCAGAAATTTGAGTAATAGAAAATGCTTTAATGTCCATTTTTAATTGCATATCTTTTAGTTTTTTATCTGTAGATGGTCGTGAAAAATATACGTATAATGCTTCCAGACTGTTAAAAAAACTTTTTACATACTAAAAACAAAACAAAGAATTTTAGAGGAATAATTAATTTATATTTTATATATTTCAACAAAATTACCTCAACATTCTTGCACATGTCTCCTACAACTACATTTATTCTATGTGCCATGCAATGCGCATGGGAATCGTTCAAGAAGTTTACTCTGAACACCATTTCTTTTACCACTCATAACACTCGCATCATCATAGGACTGTGCAAATATTGGTATATTTCCCAAATTTGATTGCTCAAAAACTTGAAAAATAGTACTAACAAGTGTTTGTGCATCTTGTTTTTCAGACATATCCATAAAACCAAGGAACCTTTCATAGACTTCTAAATCTTTTACATAACGTAGACATATAGACATATATTTTACTTTATGACACCTTAAAATTATATAATAAAAAGTTAAATTAAAGTTTAAAAAAAATGTTTAACTAGCCAATGTCTGTTAAAATGGTAATAGTATAATACACGATTTAATAATATATGAACAAGTAGTGTTATGTACCTGGCATCATCAACCATAATAGCAAAAAAACCAACTGATTTTATTTGAGAAATAATATTAGTTTTTAAAACATCACTGCAAACATTTATCAACTCGTTTTGAATGTCAAGACTTGTAAAATTAAACTTACTCTCTTGTTTAATTTTAAATTGTATATTATACTTAGCCATTAACTGGCAGGCTTCTTTAAAATTACCTAATATTGAATAAAACAAATTATTAAATAAAACTTTTATAATAGCAGTAGTAACAAAATAATAACAAACAGGCGGTTAGACATAAAATACAACATTCCACACTTAGGTTAAGTATCTTATTACCTTGGTTTAAAGATTTTTGTTTCATTGTGGCCTCTAAATTAAATCCCTTGATGTGTCAAGTATAAAACAATATCAATAATTTGTTTAAGATAGTTTCGGTTTTCTATAATTTCTTTTTTATTTTGTGCTGAAACTTGTGTTATACTACCAATAAATTTCGCACTTAAATATCCAGATCAACTTGCTATGCACTTTAAATGACATTTAGATTTTTCATGACTCATTAACTTGGAATCATTACCACTTAACTAAACATGAGAAATAAAAATTAATAATGTGTTACTTAAGTAAAATACAAGCGTGTGCAATAAAAAAATACAATATTACATTTTCCAATTTCTGAATCTTGTTTTTGTAAAAGTATCATAAGCTATATAAATATTATTTATATTGAAAATTCGGCAACAAAAACAAAATACAGCATCAATTTTAATGCTATACTCTAACTATGAATACTAATTAAAACAGCCGTCTGAAAATGACCGATTTTGCTTTCCAAAAAGAGTTTTTGGATTGTTCTGAAAAATAGTAATTGTGAAAAAAAAATAAATGAGAAAACTTAGTAGTTTAAATAGTTTTATTAATTAAGTACCTATACCTTATAGTTATTACATTTATGTAATTAAATTTAGAATTAATTTACTAATTCATTTTTTAAACGTAATACTAAATTAGGTATAGATACTATATTATGTTCTATGAATTTTTATATTTTTCACACAATTAATTAAACATTTTAGATAACACAATTAAAAAGTATAATATTATTATCTTGTATTATTTTATGATTAAAAATTATAATATAATATTTACTTTTAAAATCGGTTGTTTTGATCCAGAGTCTAAAATTTCAAGATCTAATTTTAAAATTTTTACACCACTTGAGCCTATACAAGTGGATACAATTAGTTTTTCTGCACTGGATTCTTCCTCTGCGCTGTCAACGTTAATAAAACTTGGATTATCTTCTCCATATTCTTCATCAACATGTTTATCAAGATCACTAGTGGAGTGAATGGGATTTTTAACGGGTGGGTTATTAATCCGATTATTCCGATTAATCGTTCTTTACTGACTACTTTATTAAATATACTAAACATGGTTAAAAATTGCGGGCATTTAAAAATAAATATTTGATGTTTAACCCTGCGTAGGTCGCGCGGATTACTATTGTAATCCATCTAAAAATAAATGATTTTTTCGTATATTGAAAACCAATAGAATTATCTTATCTTTTTAGTACCTTCGAATAACATGTTGCTTAATGTAATTAGTTTGTCTCCGAATATTGATCGCAAAAGTTGTCGTTGTTATCGAAGTTCAAAGTGTGTTGGATTACCAGTGTGTGCCGCGCGATCTTTCACGCCCGATTTTTTTCAGTTTATTTTATAATCAAAGTTTTTATTTACGTATTAATTATAAAATAATAATAAAAAAATGAGCAACACAATCGATATTGAACAATGGCTAGCAGAAGATGAAGATGAACTTATTGATGGAAATGACATTGACAGTGAAGATGAGTTGGGGGATCGGGTAGAAATTAATAATGAAAACACGGATACGGAAAATAGTGACTATGAAAGTGAAAGTGAGTCAAGTAGTGATGATGTTGGTCCAATATTACAAAATAAATATTTTTTTGGGAAGGATAAAACGTATTAAAAATTCAAAATTACCAAAACATATTAGGAGTCGTGGTATGAAAATTTTAGGCCTCGTTGAAGATACACCTATTTTGTCTGAACGTCCTAAGGGAATTGGTCGATGTTATTTGTGTGGAAGAGCAAGAAACAAAAGTACGAGAAAATCATGTGAACGTTGTTACAAATGGGTGTGTCCAGATCATTTAAAATATATTTGTATTGGGTGTTGTGGTGAAGAACAGAGTGAAGAATCATCTTAAATTATTTCAAATTAATAAAAAATGTATTTTTTTTTATAATTAAAAGTTTTAACATGTAAAAATTTATAAAGTACTCTTTTTTTTTGTAATTATTAATATAGAGAGCTAAAATATATGTAAAAGACTTAAATATTAATATGTGTATACAGAAATATTATAAAAATTTAATTACATTGAGTATCATTACAATTTAAGAAAACAAATTCTAATAAATTATTATTTATTCTCATTTAAGTTAAAATTTATATTCTAAAGTAAAAAAATAAAAATTTTAATTTTTTCATTATCGCAATATATTTTTCAATATGTACTTAGTATATAACAATAATTTAAATTTTCAATATAGACTTAGAACCTATTCAAAAAAAAAAAAAAAAAAATTGGATTACAACAGTAATCCGCGCGACTACCGGCGTACTATCAAGGCACGCGACCTACGCAGGGTTAAATGCACTTTAACAAAAAAAAGCTGAACGTGAGATGAGAACACGGTGAAAACTTATTTTGCCATATAAAATAATCAGCGTATCTATATAGTGTAGAGTGTAATTATTAGTTATATCATTACAATGTTTAATGTTTACTATATAGTTTGGCGGATTTACCATTAATGAATATTCTCGTCTCCTCAACGCTGTGTTATTGCCGTCTATTTTTAACCTAAACAGTACACACGATAAGTATTTTTTCCAGAAACATCGATGGACGGCGATAACGTCATTATAGTCTTCTGATGATTATAATTTATAATATAGAAGATAGAACTAGGTATGTAACAAAATATTATTGTTATTGATGTCGGATATGATATTGTAATGTATAAATAAATGAATAATTTAAAATTTGAATTGTCAAATAAAATATTCTTCCGATATCAAAATAAATAATAGAAAATATTTTCAGTTCCCACATATGGACGTATAAAACAGTAAACTATTACACAAGAATTTTTGGGGGGGGCTTAGTAGAATTCTGGGGGAGGGGGCTATAGCATCCTTAGACCCCACCATTCTACGTCTATGGATAGGAAGAACTTTATTTGTACACCTTATATTGTGTGTCTACATACCCAGAGAAGTTGCAGTTATGTATAGATATAATTTAAATTCTTGTAAAATCGAAAAATTTTTGTGCACATATTGTGTTGTGCAAGTTGTACTAGAACAACTATTCATTTCAAACCAGTGGAAATTGTGATCTGTCTAATGGTTTAATGTCTATGATGATAATAATAATAATAATAGTGATAACAGAAGAGATGTTATGACCACGAATTAAAATATACTGGATACTCAACGACCTATATCCTCTTCAGACCTAATGTGCTCAAAATAGCACTATCAAATTACAGTTGTGTATATCTGAACACAGTTTATAAAATATCATAATATAGAACTAATGTGTACAAAATAGGACGTCAAGTAAAACCATAGTTCGGCCTGAAAATCCTTTAATTTTTTTTCGTACTGCAATTTTACCAAATTTATTGTATTTGATAATAGATATGTTTATGATAAGGCAAGCAATATTTTTATAATACTGTGTTATTCGTATAAGGTATATAAGGCGCCAAATATTGTCCTTAAATTAGGACATTAGTACAATATAAAAAAAAAATCTTACATATTATTTTATTGCTCTTTGTAATATTTACTTTATTAACAATTTAAAACAATATAAAATACATAAAAACTTAATTAGGTTTAAATTAAATTTCCATTTTGTCTATATAAAATTATTCAAAATTTGATGATAATTATAGTCAATTAACACAATATAAAAACTAATGCCCGTTTTTATTAAAAATAAAAATTTATCCCTTTTTATAAACCAATAAAATAAAAACAGTTATTATTTTTGTTTAAACACAAAAAAACATTACATTTTTCACATTTAATTCTGCTTTTAAGATTACACCCTTCCCGACGACATCTCATTAAAGTCTAATGTATTACCGTCGTTTATTATATCCATTATTTCACTCGAAGTTAACTTTGCCATTTTAATTGAAGTTTAATTGTTATAAATAAATAAAAAAGAAAAAAAGAAATATACTTCGCAGCGAACCACACAAGACGAAAACGTGAATTCGAATGAAAACGGCGAGGACTATTACCTAATGTCCTATTTTGAACACATTTTTAAAGTGATTATTTATACATTGAATGTATTATTATTAGGTCCCTAATTAAGCTAAAAATATTAATATATTATTTTTATTTTGTTAAATATATCAACAAAATCATTTATGTACAAGAATATTATGAAAAACCCATAATCTCTGCTGTCAGTATTATAGAAGTTATTTTTAAATTTTAATTAATTATCAATAGTTTTGTATTTCAAAATGTTTGCTAAATCCGACGCTTAAATATATCAAAAAGTTTATTTGATAATTGTTAAAACCATTATTAATTTATAAATAAACTATAATAAGTTTAAATATTAATCACCAATGAGTACAAATTAGAACATCAGCTATGTAGTATGGTTTTTTGTAAATATCATTCAGATACTATGTATGCACGTTATATAAAACGTCTCAATTTGTACACATTAGTGATCTGTTATGGTTTTTAGAAATACGCCTCGGGTCTGAAGAGGATAAGAACAACTATTATTCTTGGGCCTAAACTGACTTGACAGAACAGTTGTTGCAAACTACACCTAGCGCTTATTATCATATTAGTGCAACTTTTACACAATAATTTATCGTCAAATTTATAAATATCTCGAATTAAATTAATTACTATTATAACCAGGAATTTTTTTTATATAAAATAAAATATAATGCATTTTATAGTTTGAATATTGGTTTAAAGTTTCCTTGTTTTGAACATCAAACTGATACATTAACAAATATTTTTTCATATTATATTACTATGAGAATGAAGCAGTATTCTTTCATGGTGAATCAAAACTCAAAAAACATAGTAAAACAAAAAAAAAAATTATCAAAATTTGATTTGTTGAGTAATTTAATTAAATATAGTATAGGTATTGTAATACATAAGTATTTTTTGAACTTTGTATTATCTATGTTAGTATATATATAAAGTGCTTAATAATATGTAAAACTATATGTATTATGTAATAAAAAAAAATATATATAAATATAAAATATTCATTAAATAATTAAATATGTATTTATATTTTACTATTTACTACTTACCTATCATTTAATAAATCTATTTTGTCATTGAAGAATATTTAGTATGGTACCTATTAATTATTATATTGCAGAATACAGTAATAAACAGATTCTTAAATCCTTTAAAAATATTATTATATTATATTATGATAATATATATTTTCAGTTTTTTTTTTTTTTTTATCAGAATAATAAGTTTTTTGCATTTTTGACAACTTTCAGTTTTAAGGTAATTTTTCTATAGTATTTTAGGATTTTTAGGGCATTTACATTAAAATCAACACTCATTAAACAATTATATTATTATAATTCAACGCCTAATAAAATGACTGTACTGCTTATAACAATTGTTATTATTATTATTTTTTTTTTTTTTGTGATAAGAAACTACAATGAAATAATATACGCTATACAGAGTGTATCTAATGTCGTTGTAGGCGTAGTTATTTGATAATTATGGAGCAACAATATGGAATTTCAAAAAAAAAACAAAAAAGTGTTTCTTTATTTCAAACTGCCAATTTTTCTATCCCAATTTCAAAATTTTTAAGTACACAGTTGAACCAACAGCCAAATCAACTTATTTTTTTAAATGGGAACAATTATATTTTTTAGTAGTTTCAGGGAGTGTGGCATGTACTACGTGGCATCAATGTCCCCCACTCCGGGGAACTAGGAAGCGATTCTTCCCCGAACATCTCCAATTCCTGCTCCGACGAGATTTCCATTTTCTCCATTGCGGTGTTAGTGTCGTTCAGGGTAGTGTCTCCAAATGTGACAAATGCTTTTAGTGTCGGCCCATCAGTTTCCTGGTGTAACTTGATCGAGGGAACCTTAATTACGATATTACTCATCTAGGGAAGGATTTCTATTCCCTATAGTTAAGTTTTCTGTAGCTGTGTATTGAAATCTTGTGCAAGATGTATTTATCAAGAAGACACGTTTAGTTGACAACTCTAGAATAATAATTAATATATTTAAAATAGTACTTATAGGAACTATAAGAATTTCGGAAGATGTATTTTAATAATTATGCATTTCAATTCGCTCGTACTGACGGTGACTACTGATTAGACCTGTCGACTGTAAGCTCATATTCCAAGTATATTCCTATATATATATTTTTTTTGATATCGCTATTAACAAATTTTTGATCGATACTTGTATAAAAAAACTAAAAAAAATCAAAGCTAGTCTGTTTTTATGGTAAAAAAGGTTATTTTACAATTATTTTAATAATAATATTAAAATGTCAACAAATATCAGTATTTTATTTGAAATTTTTTTCTGATTAAAGATATTGAGAATTTTCTATTTTTGAGAGATCTCAAAACTGCCAACTGATCAAATTGTGTACAAGGAACCTCCATCAACCACGATGATCTGGTCATTTTTTAACTAAAAAACTGTCTTCAGACATTAAAGTAAAAATACAATTGAAATAATACAAATAAAAAAAACACACACATTGTAAAATCAATACATTTATCGCTACGCCCAAAATATAAAATGGTAGGTGACACTTTATAAATAGTGAAATAATAAAAACGATATGAAGTTATAGTAATCATATTTTTTAATTTATATTAAAATTAAGCATTAAATAAAATATTATAAAATTTAGGAGGGAATTATAACAATTAGTTGGGTCATTAAATTATAATATAAAATCATGACAATATATATATATTTATAATGATAGAATAATAATATAAAAAATTAGATCATGAGGTCATAAAACATGTATTAAGCACTGTGGCAAACACATATATAATGTATATAGTAATATAATAATAATTTAGTAACGAAACAGCATTTTTTATAATATTCATCACAATATTTTGTTTTTATATATTTAAATAAATAAAATTGAGGGATTGGAAATATTGATATGAATGAAAAAAATAGTCCTATTATAATGATTTACCTTTTGTTTCTCGAATAAATTCATTAATAACGATATAATTTTTATTTGAAAAAAAATAATATACATTAATATCTGGGCTCGTTGTGTACTCATATTTGAGATTGGGGTGGACGGTGTTTGAACCAGATTACCTAAATTTCTAACATAAGACATGATCTTTCAATAAATGTTAGGGTGAATTAAAGCTGAGATATGTTTTATAAAAAAAAATATGTGTCCGATTGGCCATGTAAAATGTATCGAGGAGATTTTGACCGTGTTGTTTGCAGTGTTTTGGAATTAAAATGCCCGCCGAGGGCTCATCGCTGTTGACCATGGTTATGTTGTTGGCAGCATTGGAAACGAAAATGAAGAATTGATCAGTTGGTGACCGTGTGGATTTTAATAAACGAAAACAATGACTTGACAGAGCTTACTATTGCTTCCGTTAGCAGCCGACCAAATGCGTGGAGCCAACAGTCGTTTATTTTGGCTGTTGACGAATGCAAGATGACAGCGTAGTCTTGTCTTTGTTGCAGAAGTGGCGTCGTCCAGTGGAGTTGTGCGAGAGAATTACAATATTTCGGTGTTTTACATTAACATAAATAAAAATTATAAACGTTCAAATAATTTGAGAATTTTAATATATATATATTAAATTATATTATATTTATGTATGGTTAATATTTTTATACTATATGTAACCTACCTGTACATATATAATTTTCAACATCTTAAAAAAATTTTATATTTTTTTTTTCACATAATTGTTATTTTTACACAATACATATATTTTTCATTATTACAACTTAACGGTCCTAAAATCAATAATATCTTGCATGCGTATTGTTAATAAATTATTAGGTACTAGATATTAAGAAATCATACTACTATGTCTTAATAATAAAAAATAAAATACTGCTAAATCTTTGTATTTATTGCATAATACATTTTTTGTGTATTCGACTTCAAATAAATATGTTTCAAATATAATTTTCTTTCCAGAGAATAAGCGTCTTTTCATATTGATATATGCTTACGAGTATTTCTACTGCGCCAGAGGCAAATTACTTTTTGTTTGTAGCCTTGATAAGAATTTTTCATAAAATATATTATTAATTCCTATTTTTCTACTTTTTTTTACATATTTATTATACTTTTTATATCATTTAAAAACCTTAACATAGTCCATTATATAAATAAAATAGTATGTACTCGTATTAAATAACTTAACACGAGTACATAGTATTGTATGGTATGTTTATAGTATTAAATTTATACAATTATTGTATAAATTCAATCAGTTCAAATATGGTTTTTTTTATTTAATTTTTATTAACAATACGCATGTTAAACGAAATAGTATCTAAATTTGCATGATTTTATGAAAAACCGATTACAATTATTTAATAGCATTACTGTACTTCATTAATATTGATAGACAATATTAACAAGTTATAATGTCGAATAGCTTTTACACTATATATATATATATATATATTGTTCTTCTATCTTCCGGCAAAAATATTTCATAGCGGAATTGTGGGAATACGGTTATTTATTTATCTTAAATATAATTCTGATATTCTACAATTTTTATCAATTAATATTAAAACAGTATTTAAATTAGGTAAATAATTTGAATACAATTTGATTAAAATAAAAAATAATAATGGTATAGTAAATTAATGTCTTTATAGCATCTGAAATAATAAAATAAGTTGATTAATGGAAATAATATTATAATAATATGCTCAGTTTTGATTTTATTGTTATTTAACTATACGGAGTTAAGTTTTTCTGGATTTGTAGTTCACTGTTTCTTATAACTTCTACTAAATATGTTGCGAAGGTTCGGACCCCTTTTGAGGGGACTTGCACCACATCTATTAAGTGAGAAAATCATCACTTAGTGACCCGTGAGCCAAACCGCATTCATAGGTTTTTACAATATAATAAAATAAAATATTAATAATATTAGGATAATAGAGAAAAGGGTGATACTTTAATATATATAAATAAAGAAAATGAGGTTTTTGAAGATAAATAGGTGGATTTTTATTTTACATGGGATAATATAATAATAAAAATTTGGAAACACTTTTTAATATATATATAACAACAAAAGAATTAAAGTAATATTGATAGCATATGTGAGACGAAGATTACAAAATACAATAACTATGGCAAAATAGCAAGCACGTGTTTATAGGTTTTTTGGGAGGATTGGGGAAATTTAAAAGGATAAAATAGTAGGTATACGTATGAATGGGCCATGTCTACGGCAGTCGGCCGTAGTGTAAATAATAATAATAATAATAATTTATTTTTATGTTTTTTTATAAAATAAAAATCAGAACCGTTTTTGGAGACTGCGGTCCGTCACAATTTGAACTTAAAATGTCTATCAAAATCAATTATGTACATATAATTTTTATGGTATTTTAGTTGCACTATTAAATTCTTACGAAAAACCTTGTTTTAAATTATCAATTCTTTGCTATAAAAAACGATCATTTTAGACTTTTTTAACTTCTAAATAATTTGCAAACATTCGAGATTTTGATGAATTTGGTCAAAATTTGAATTATCATGTATACAGAAAAAACACACACTGTAAAATCAATAAATTCATCGCTCCACTCATAATCTAAAATGACAAGTAACCTTATTTTATTTTTGAAGAATTATAAACAGAATATAATTTGAGACCTGTTTCATGGAGCAAAATGGATCTATATATGGTATTCCAACGTACTGACATGAGTATCTAGGGACGGAATAACTTTACGCCACTTTGGACAAACAAATTTATCACCAGTGTACTATAATTTCCATGGCAACCAAAAAAAAAAAAAAATTAAAATTTATATTTTAAAATTCTTAATTTTAATATGTTACTGAATCACGGTAAAAATATCGGATAAACCAGTCATGGAAGAGAAACAAACCCCAAAGTCTACACTTAAATTTTGAAATAGAACAGAATTGTTTTTAAATTAATGTATAAAAAAAAAATTGTTGTGGTATAGCAATAAAAATGCTTACTATTGGTTGGTGAGAGACATGTACATAAAAGTCAAGATGGCTAGCAATTAGCTTTCTTCATCGTTTAAAACAAAGTGACTGTCGATATTTATACCTAATCCTATCCATAGTTGGTTAGCTATTCCCACTACACGAAACGGTCTTGAGAACCGGGTTGTTGGACAGATATAAATAAAGTTTTTTAAGTTATATTTTACAGATCCTAGAAACTTATGACCTGCGTTAGTAAACCAGCACAATCGAAGTCGATATAGCTACGTATACAAAGATTTATTTAATGTTTGAAATAGTAATAAAATTATACAGCACACTATCACCCGTGTATCCCTGTTCTTGAGGGTAGTTTATTGAAGATAACAGGAGTAGCAGAATACGAGTTGAATTAATCAATGATATGTTATGATTGAACTTTAAGGTAGGTTAGTATACCTATAATAAATTTAAATATAATGTATAATTTTTAAAGAATATGATAAAGAACAATTGTCTTCACTTCGCGTTTCAAATCCGACTACTCACTATGCAAATAATATATACGCTCGTACTCAACGATCCTGTGTTCTGTTAACCTAAGTAAATTCGCTGAACTCTGGTGCAACATAAGCGA